>CM049813.1:8663778-8920519 GCA_027422405.1 Ptychobarbus kaznakovi
TTTCAGAACAGAGACACGTTATATATTGTTTGGTCATTCTCTCCTGGTAGACCTAATTTTTCTTTTTCTTACAGATTTTGTGGTGCTCTTATCATACAACTTTGTTTTAATACCTCTGCATTTCTGTATCCCCGTCTGCATGTTAATGGAAGCGGTTGCAGTAAGTGCACCATTGACCATCGGTGCTATGTGTGTGGAGCGTTATGTGGCCATTTGCATGCCGCTGCGACATCAGGCGATCTCCACCTCTAGAAGAGCCCTAATAGTGATTTTAATTATTTGGATCCTGAGCTCCATAAACCCCTTTGTTGACATGTTTATCCTCATTAGCACTGCCTCTCGTGAATACTTGTCTCAACTGACACACTGCCACTATGAGATTATGATTTTGGAAAGGATACGTCAGTTTGCTAGGGGTTTGTTGTATATTGTGGGGCTTGTGCTTATCTTGATAATTGAAATATTTTGTTATGTAATGATATACCTTGCTGCACGTTCAGCCTCTGGTAACCAGAAGTCAGCATCAAAAGGGCAGCGCACCATTTCTCTTCATATCATTCAGATGTTTTTATGTACGGCTGAAGTCATGTGTCCTTACATTGAGGCTGTAGTTATGCAGTATGATATCCAAACATACCTGACAGTCCGATTTATAAACTTCCTTGCATTTAGTATCACTTCTAGAGCAGTAAGTCCTCTCGTCTATGGATTTAGAGATGAGAAATTCTATGCAGCTATGGTTTACTATATCAGATGCAAAAACAACACCATATCTACTGACATTTGATAAACAAACATGATTATCTTCAGTTAAAGCATTTACATGGACATCTATATGTTTTTAAGGTTAAAGAGTGCTCATAAGATTTTTGCCTGTTTTTCAAATGTTATCAAGCTAAATTTTTAACACATCACAACTGCAAAATTGCATCAAAACAGGTTTTGGTCCAATAGTGAAGATCTAGAGCAAGGGTGCACAACCCTGCTCCTGGCGATCGACTGTCCTGCAAAGTTTAGCTCCAACTCTAATCAAACACACCTATCTTTAATTTTCAAGCGATCCTGAAGACCTTAATTAGTTGCTTCAGGTGTGTTTGATTAGAGTTGGAGCTGAACTTTGCAGGACAGTCCATCGCCAGGAGCAGGGCTGTGCACCCCTGCTCTAGAGTATGAAATTGTCTGCCCAAAAGCAATATATGTCTGGTGAAGATGCTTCTCAAAAATATTAGTATTTAGAGAGTATTTTATTTAGCATACCACATAACTGATTAAGATATTTACATTTCAGTTGTACTTTTAAACATTTTGTGAATATTTTAGTTATTCAAATATAATTATGTCCTAGAATTATAAACTAATACATGTGTGATTATTTTAAATTTGCATTTAATATAAATGTGTTGGGAAAGAATATTAACTCTTGTATTGAACACTTCATATATCATTGCAGACTTTAAATAGCTTATACAAAAATGATTATTAGTGGTAGTATTAGTATTATATATATAGTTGACATGTCAGTATACCAAACAATAATAACAGTATAGGTGAATTAATATTTGTTCAGCTAAATCTAGCATATGCATCTAAAATAGATTTTTTTCTTTCTGAAAACTCAAAATGTCTTTCATATTTAATGCATCTATAATTTAAAAATGTAACATTCAAAAATGCAAAGGCTACAAACTCAAGACACCCACAATTGTCTGTTTTGATATTTCTTAGGGTATATAATAATAAGAATATTTTTTTTCACAGTGTGTTAATTTGATTAAATTGGATCATATTCCATAATTACATGGGTAGCATTGTGGTTCTCCCAACATTCAGTCAAATACAGTTTATGTTACAAAGCTATACCAACACCTTACCATCCTCTGATAAATGCAAACACAAATTACTCATATTAGAAATTGATTACACACCATTTCATTTCCACCTTTTGCCTTTGTCTGTTTTTGGACTTAGTTTGAGGATTACTCCTTCAAATAAATACTGTATTTGGATCCTGTACCTTAGCATCCCGCACAGTTCATGACAGTTACCAAAACAAGCAATACATACTGTATATTATTTTAATATATATACTCTGTCTACAATATATATAACAATATATACATGTCTTTAAGTTTGCAAATTAATTTATGTGCACATGGAAGAGAAAAATTAAATGTTTGTTCACAGTGCACATCGTCATTTATTACACTTAATATTATGACCATGGCTCAAGAATAGAACAATGCAATAAAAAAGTAAGAGGAGTGCACTGTCTTCAGTATATATGAAGTCGTTCATTATAGAAACATAGCACACATGTTGGCATTATCACCTGTTAAAATGTTCCTACATGTTAGTAAAAGAAAAAAGTAATGTATCCTAAAGTATGCTTTCCTTAACATGAATTGCTTTAAAAGAATCACTTCCACAAGCTCTTAGAAAATAAATAACTTGTTGGAGTATGGCGTCAAATACATCAGCATACTCTTTTGGTGTACTAAATTTATTCAAAAATTCACTATTAGATTATAAATTACCATTTGAATTTAAAAGTGGTCTAATAATATAATATAATATTATATAATATATAATTAAGCAAAACTGGGACATTGGCTAAAATGGGAAAATTAAGCAAAACTGGGACATTGGCTAAAATGGGAAATGGGCCAAAACAAATTAAGCAAAACTGGGACATTGGCTAAAATGGAAAAATAGGCGTTTGGTGTGCTCCTTTAAAAAATACTACTAATAATGGGTGGTCTTGATATGTTATAATAACACAACTTAGTTTGAATATGAACATTTGATTGTTCAAAATGTAAATCATATGGGTGTGGTTACCACTCAAGTGCTGGAAGGTTGAAAAGTACATGGTAAGTGCCCTTATATAGTCAAAATCTAAAGGTTTAAATTCTACAAATAGTATTTTAGTCTATACTTTAAATTTGTATTACATGTGTTCATGTGATCATGTAATTTTATAATAAGATTTTTTGTTAAATATCTCGTTTTATTACTGTCTCACTTTACCTTACACTGTTAGATAATTTGTCATTCAGCTAAAGTGGGACATCCTATAAATACAAAAATTATACATTGCTTGATGTAAAAAAAAGTATTTTAAAGAAAATGTCACAAACTGTAGGCAGACACGGAAATACATTTTTTATTGAAATTTGTGAAGATTAAAGGGTCCAGTGGTGGACGAAGTACACAAATCAAGTACTTGAGTAAAAGTACAGATACGTATAATAAAATATTACTCCAGTAAAAGTGAAAGTACTGCTTTTTCATTTTACTCGAGTGAAAGTACAAAGTACTAGATTTTTTATGTACTTAAGTAAAAAAGTACTGATAGATAGATTTTATTTCCATTTTATATAGACTACTTTATTTAATTTTATATTAGCACATATTTTTTATAATCCTACTGCCCAAAATACCTGGGATTTTCCCAAAATAACCACTATATGGAGTCAAGATATAATTTTGTTGTTGATATGGACTACGTTGATGAGAGTGATGTAGTCACTGCGAAGCTTACACTGCGATGTACATGAGAGAAAACGATTTGACCTCTAATTTACACCAGTAAGAATAAAGTGTTTTAAAGCTTGTTGTTTTGCAGAACGTCAGTTATATATGACATGAGAATAAGGCCTGAAGTTAGGAAGAACATTTTAAGGAAAATATAATTATATTTTCATAATGATTTTTTTCTTCTCAACCTCGTCTGTGGGTAAAACACCCTGGCCAAATGCCCCGAGGGCATCACTTCCCACTTTGATAATTACTGTTATTACCATATTCTGAACATCACATCCTTTCTTTTTACCCAGATGTAATCTATCTGTGGTTGAATAAAAATATTTGGACTTTATATCTAAAAATTCCTCAACGTAGCACCAGCAAGCTTGTTAGCTAGACAGTTAGTATCAGGTAACAATATTTACTTATTTTCAGTATGGTTATGAATAAACATTCATATCTGTCTACTCGGCTAGTTGATCTAACCATATAAAAAAATTATACTGTGATAAACAATATAAAATAGACATCACATAGGGCTAAATGTGTAGCATTTTAATAAAACTGCTAACGTTACAGCAGTGGGAATATGATACGTGCATGAGTTATTTTATTTAACTGTGTTTATTTTAATGTTTCGTTTTTTGACCTAAAACATAGAGACACTGCCATTGATCTGTCTGCATTCAAGCATTTCGTTGGGCTTAAATAGATCACCCTTTACAGCAGATTTAGTTCACAAACAACTGACAGTTTTGACCTAAATATGATTTTCAGTTACAATAATTTATCCTAAAATTGACATTAGTAACTTACTTTTCGCAGCATCAGTTGCGCACGCGCGCCCGGTTCTTTACTTGTGAGTTCAGTTCACTGAAGACTCGCTCTAAACGGTTATTTTGAATCAGTGAGTCATCGACTCGAGACAGCTGCAATCGGATCTTTCCAATTCGTGAATGAATCGTTTGTTGCGATTTGCGAAACCGATTTAACAGGTTCATTGAAAAAGAATCAGTTTTGTTCTTGAATCAGACACCGCTTTCTGCGTCTCGGAGCACGTGATGTATTATAAGGAGTACGATATTTTTATGAAATGTAGTGAAGTAAAAAGTACGATCTTATGCTTTGGAATGTAGTGAAGTAAAAGTAAAAGTTACTCAAAATAAAACTACTCCAGTAAAGTACAGATACTGAAAAATGTACTTAAAACAGTAACGAATTACTTTTACTTCGTTACTGACCACCCACTGAAGGGGTCATATGATGATGTTTTTTTAAAGATCATTATTTTTGTGTAACAGAAATGTCGTCATGCTTTAATGTTCAAAAAGCATTATTTTTCAAATACTGTACATTATTGTAGGTCCTCTATGCCCCGCCTCTCTACAAAGTCCCTCCTTCCGACAAGCACAGTCTGCTCTCTGATTGGCCAACTGACACAGTACATTGTGATTGGCCGAAACCCACAAGCCGCGTCAGAAGTGTAACCCTCTTTCCATAATCGCCAGCTTCAGGTTTCAAAATGAATGCAAAGACAGTTAATAATGTCCTAAGTTTTACCATCAGTTCAAGTCGAGAGGAGAACAGAGTCGCGTGACAGACACAGTGATGATGCTCTTATGTATTTGCAAACAAGCTGCGATTAAGAACGATTTCTGACTAGCTGAACACTGTTACCATTTCTCTCTCTCTCTCTCTCTCTAACACACCCCACACACAAACACAGCTGATGTGCTGAGATGTGACCCTGTCTCTCCTCTCTCTCTCACTCCACACACACACACACACACACACCACACACACACTCACACACACACACACACACACCACACACTCACACACGCTGCGATTAAGATAGCTGATGTGCTGAGATGTGACCCTCTCTCTCTCTCTCTCTCTCTTTATTCCCCCCACACACACACACACGTGCGCGCAACAGTCAATAGCAAATATTTAGACAAATAACAAAACATACAGTTGCTGATTTGGAAGCACCAGATTGTTATAACAAAGTCAGAATTACCTCCTCTCCTAGGTTCACGAAATGCTCGTCCATAAAATGCTTTGCTGTTCATAGCTTCTCCCATGGCACAACTGCATCAACACTACTGTGGTTACTGAAACCACGCCTTATGCAAATATTTCCACATTCTGACGCAGACATGTGGGGGCGTGTTTGAATGAGCCGTTTTAGAGGGGGTGGCAGAATCTTAACTTTGATAAAGAATATCTCTTTGGATTTGAGACTTCAGTCTTAGCAACTTCAGGGATATTATCTATGCACAAGCAGCTTGTAACACTCCAAAGAGAAAGCGAAACTTGAAATCGCATCATATGACCCCTTTAACGTTTTGTGTTCAAAAAGTACCTATAAACAAGCACATACCTATGCTCTTACGCACAACACACACACACACACACACACACACAAAATATGAAAGCATGTGTTACACACATACACTTAAACACACAGCTGGATAAACAAACATTTTTAAATAAATAAATAAAAACTCTCAGTACACAGACACACACAAGCAGGCACATCACAGATGAAATTGTGGCATTTTTATACTACACATACACTCACTGGCCACTTTATTAGGTACACCTTGCTAGTACCAGGTTGGACCCCCTTTTGCCTTCAGAACTGCCTTAATTCTTCGTGGCATAGATTCAACAAGGTGTTGGAAATCTCCTAAGAGATTTAGGTCCATATTGACATGATAGCATTACGCAGTTGCCGCAGATTTGTCGGCTGCACATCCATGATGCGAATCTTCCCCGTTCCACCACATCCCAAAGGTGCTATTGGATTGAGATCTGGTGACTGTGGAGGCCATTTGAGTAAAGTTAACTCATTGTCATGTTCAAGAAACCAGTCTGAGATGATTTGAGCTTTGTGACATGGTGCATTATCCTGCTGGAAGTAGCCATCAGAAGATGGGTACAATATAGATGGACATGGTCAGCAACAATACTCAGGTTGGCTGTGGCATTTAAACGATGCTCAATTGGTACTAAGGGGCCCAAAGTGTGCCAAGAAAATATTCCCCACACCATTACACCACCATCCACCACCAGCCTGAACCATTGAGACAAGGCAGGATGGATCCATGCTTTAATGTTTTTACTCCAAATTCTGACCCTACTATCTGAATGTCGCAGCAGAAATCGAGACTCATCCGACCAGGCAACGTTTTTCCAATCTTCTATTGTCCAATTTTGGTGAGCCTTTGCGGATTTTAGCCTCCATTTCCTGTTCTTAGCTGACAGGAGCGGCACCCGGTGTGGTCTTCTGCTGCTGTAACCCATCTGCTTCAGGGTTCGACGTTTTGTGCGTTCAGAGAAGGTGTTCTGCATAGCTTGGTTGTAACGAGTGGTTATTTGAGTTTCTGTTGCCTTTCTATCATCTCTCTTCTCTCTTAGCGTCCATTACACCCTTGCAGGGTTTGGACGGTATCCTGTGTATGCACCTCCATTGTACTCGGTCCATTGCAAAGGTTTGAATGTGTTCTTGCCATTCTCTGTCAAATCTCTTTCTACTCAATCCAAAAGGTACCATGATAAAGGATTCGGCAGCCTTGTGAAAGTATCTTTTGTTGTCATACGAATGCCTCCTTTGGGGCGCTTCCACAGAGGCCAGGAATGGCCATACAAGTTTTAATGGTAGGCGGTTATTTTGCATACGTAAGACATGCCGATCCATTTTCCAGCGACTTGCATAAGCACTGAGGACAGGGGTTCCTTTAGGCCGCAGTGTTCACAGACCTGTTCATTTGAGATGAAGTCAGACCAACGGATTTTGGCTATGCGTCTTAGGCAACGATGGTCGAATATTTCCATCCTTTTTTGTTGATCGGCTTTCAGAGGCCATGTTTCAGAGGCATACAGTAGTGTTGCCCGAACTATAGCGCAGTATATTCTTGTTTTGGTTTTGATTCGAATGTCACGTCTATTCCAGAAATATTTCAGTGCTGCGAAGATTGAGGAAGCTCTTTGTATTCTTGTTTGAACTTCTTCATTCGAGCTTCCTAATAGGGCAATGTTGCTTCCTAGATATGTAAATGAGGTGACTTGTTCCATTGGTTCATTTTCGATGGTTAAGCTGCTATTGGGGTTTATGGGGTCAATGTTGGCAGTCATGTATTTTGATTTTTGGCAGTTTAACTTCAAACCAACAGAAGCTGCCATACGGATAATATGGTCAATCATTATTTGCGTGGAGTCCATTGATTCTGCAAGGACTGCTATATCATCTGCAAATGTAAGATCAGTGATCGGTCGTTCTGACGGGTAAATGGTTATTCCAATAGGGTTATCATCTAGCGCTTTTTTGAGCACATGGTCAATAGCAATATTAAAGAGGCAAGGTGATAGTATGCCCCCTTGTCGCACCCCTGTTTTAGTGGCAAAGGCATGGCCATCTTCGCCATAGGCTCTGACTCTGCAGTTTGTGTTTTCATACATTGATGCACATAGATTAACCAGCTTAATGGGGATTCCTTCCATTTTTAGTAGAGACCAGATAGTTCCTCTGTCGACACTATCAAAGGCTGCTGTGAAGTCCAGGAATGCGACTACAGTTGGTTGCCTAAATTCATGTCGCAGTTCTATTATTTGCCGAAGGGAAAAAATTTGGTCGGTACAGCTACGACCTGGTCGGAAACCAGCTTGGTTTTCTCTTGTGAACATTTCACGAATGGGCAGGATCCGATTTAGGAGAATTCGCTCCATGAGTTTGTAGGCAATGGCTAGAAGGGAAATACCGCGGTAGTTCTTGCAGTTTCTCTTTTCACCTTTCTTGAAGATGGGTATTATGATAGCAGTTTGCCAATCTGTAGGAATCTTTTCATCCGCCCATATTTTGGTATAAAGATGGTGTAGGTCTTGTATCAGGCTAGGGTTGTCAGTTTTAAAGAGGTCAGGAGGTAAACCATCTACACCAGGGGCACGGCCGCTCTTAAGGCATTTAATGGCTTTTTGAATTTCATCCAAGGAAGGAGGCTCTTCACTTATATTGTGAGTTAATGGCGGTTTGTGTTGGGGTATGGCTTGGGTTGCCTGTGGAGGATTTCGATTTAACAATTCGGCAAAATATTCACACCATCTGACATGTAGCTGCTCTTTGCTTTTAATGACCTGGTCACGCTTGTCCAGTATGGTTCCGCTGATAGGTTTTGAATATTTTCTTGCCAGGTTGTTGACCAATCGGAATAGTTTCTTGCAATCTCCTCGATTTTGGGCATTTTCCAATTCTATAGCTTGATTTGTCCAAAAGATTTCCCTGTCCTGCTTGGCAGAGCGTTTTATCTGCCTGGCTAATTCAGCTGCAAGGATATGATTGTTATTATTTCGTGCAGTCTTCCTTTGATTGGATAGGGAAATGGTATTTGTGCTAATCCAGTCATCATTCTTCTTTTTTGTGTGTCCTAATACAGCTTTTGCCGAGGTGGTGAGACTTTGCTTGATTTGTGTCCATATCCCATCGACTGAGTAGGATGCGAGCTGCGGTTTAGAACTGTTATACTTAGAGACAAACTCTGTTTTCTTGTCTGGGATTTTTAGTTGTGTAGTGTCGAACTTTTGAAATGGCTTTCTTCGCTTTTCACATATGGGGCGCACTTTTATCTTGGCCAATACTAGAGCATGGTCTGTAACAATATTTATACCCCAGTGGGAACGAGCATCCAGTAGGGTGTGACGCCAATGTTTGCGGATTAGTATAAAGTCAATTTGATTGCGGGTCTTTCCATCAGGGCTAATCCAGGTTTGTAGATGGCGCCGTTTGTGGCTGAATAGAGTGTTAGCCACTATAAGATGGTGGTTTGATGCTAGGAACAAGAGGCGCTCTCCATTATCAGTCAGTATTCCAAGAGAGTTATGACCAGTCTCTTGACGATCATGAACTGGAGGTCCAAGCTGAGCATTGAAATCTCCTGCCAATATGAGGTAATCATTCTTTGGGGTATCTTCAATTGCAAGGTCGAGTGCCTCATAGAAAGTTTCCTTAATATCGTCTGCGGCTATGTTTGTTGGAGCATACACTGCAATGATTGTAATATTGGCAGGTTTAGCCTTTAGGCGAAGTTTGGCAATACGAGCAGTAATAGGATTCCATTCCATTAGGGCATCATTGACGGTTTTGGAAATAGCAATACCAACACCATTGAGGCCCTGTCGTTGGGCCTCTTCTCCACTATAATACAAGGTGAAAAAGTCAGTTTTGCCAGGTATTTTTATTCTACATGTGCCCGATTCTGGCATGCGAAGTTCGGATAAGCAACAGATATCAATGTTCAAGTTGCTTAATGTAGCAGCTAATAAAGCCTGTTGTCCAGTTTGTAGCAAAGTTCGAACGTTTAAGGCACTAATATTCAATGGTACATCTTTGAATAGATTTAAAGGAGCATTTGCGTCACCTACCGGGTACGCCGTAGCATTATGACTAAGTACATTATTGTTGTGCATTTCATAGGATTAATTGGCTAGATACCACGAGGGGGCGCCAACCCCAGGGGAAGAATGTTCTCCTCTTCGCCAGTCTGCATGTGTGACACTTCAGCATTGCCGTCGAGGTGTAGGTACAGGGAGGCGGCAGATACTGCACAGACCCTTCTGTATCCCATCCAGCATGACCAGGTCCTTGACAATCCATGATCCCAAAGTTGCCCATGTTGGATTATGGTGGGTTATTATACAGCGCCCATAATCGCTGTCGCCAGAGCCTCTTGGTCAGAGCAGCAGCACCACGTGCAGGTGAGGTTGACGTTTGGTTTTGAGAGGCTGTATTTTGCGCATCAAACCCATCTATCATCTCTAACCAGTCTGCTCATTTCTCCTCTGACCTCTGACATCAACAAGGCATTTTCGTCCACACAACTGCCGCTCACTGGATATTTTCTCTTTTTCGGACCATTCTCTGTAAACCATAGAGATGGCTATGTAACCCTGTGTAGGAAAAAAGCCTATGAGTAATAGGGTTAAGACAGTTATTTTATTATTTGTTTGTCATTTGCATGTGCATTGGTTTTCATTTCAAAATCGGGGATGATGCATAGAAATATTAATATACCTTTACATTTTTTATGTTTGTATGTCATTACGTTATGTAGCGTAAAGTTTGTTAGTAATGTACATGTGCAAAACGTGGTGGGTACATGCAAACGTGTTGTGTGTGTTATGATTGGATGTTTAGTAGCTTAAATCCGCTTCCTTATAGGTGAATGTACGGTTATTGGGTAATCTAGGACAGAAAGCGGGGGGAGATTCAAAAAGAGAGTCATGAGAAGATGGTCGTGAGTGAAGAACTGGCGAAATAGGAGAGGAAAGTGATTTTAAGTTTGGTAATAGAGAAGTATATTTGTTATTGGACTGTTAAGATTCAGTGAACGCATACGATGGGTTAATATCGAGTTATTTTATTTGTTTTGAGTTGTTACGGTCATCGCCGTCTTTAAACGAGACAGCGCAGCCATTTTGTATCGTTTGCTCTGAAGTGTGTGTTCACACATTCACTGCCATTTCTGTTCGTTTCGCGGGACTGTGAACGATCTGTTGATTACCCGAAAAGCGAGTGAGTTTTCGGGCTTCGAGGGAAAAAAAAGCTGCCATCATCCGGATAGCGCACCCAGCCACCGGACGCGTTGGGTGTTCCTCCGGCTACGAGGGACGATCGTGGTTTTCTCGGAGGATCAATGTGTCATGGCTCGTACAGATCGCGATCGACAGAGGAATGGAGGTACAGTGTTTTTTTGTTGTGTTTGCTCATTAGAGTGAAGCGGCCAGTTTCAGTTTTCAAGGCCCCAACACACTCAAGCTACGACACAGGCCTGCAACGAGGGGGGGGGTGAGTACTGTGTGTGTGTGTGTGCGTGTGTGTGATTGGTGGGCCCACTGATTATTAAGGTTTAAGTGTGTTAAATACTCTGTTTTAAGTATATTTCTACAGAGTTAAATTGGAGATATTCGTTAATTTAAGAATGTTGTAATCTTTGAACATAACTAAAGTTGTATTTTGTATATTTGTAACCTTGTGCACTGCCATAAGTGTACAGTTTTGGACGAGTGTTTATTGGTTTTAGTAAATTTGTAATTGAATAAGTCATATACTTAAACATTTAAGTATTTTGTTTTATTTTTATAACTTCATATTTCTATTTCATTAAATTTCATATCTTTATTTATTTATGAGTAGTGTTGTGTTTGGAAAAGTACATCTTATCTAAGTAGAGTGTATACACGTACAGCAAGGGAGATAGTTTGTTGTAGATAGAGAGGAGGGCTTTAATCCAACATCACAAAGCATTTATATTAAATCAAGTCAAGTCAAGTCACCTTTATTTATATAGCGCCTTTAACAATACAAATTGTAACAAAGCACTGCACAGTATCAAAATAGGCAAGTTGTGTTCAATAATGTAAAATGATAGGATTTAACACTCAATTTTCAGCTGAATGCATTTCATTATTGAATTTAGTGATGGCATTGTCCAGCTCAGTTCAGTTTAAATAATATTTGTGCAATCAAGTCGATGATATTGCTGGAAATGAAGATTCCCCAACTAAGCAAGCCAGAGGCGACAGCGGCAAGGAACAAAAAACTCCATCGGTGACAGAATGGAGAAAAAAACCTTGGGAGAAACCAGGCTTAGTCGGGGGGCCAGTTCCCCTCCGGCCAGACAAACCAGTAGTTTGTTCCAACTGCAGCAAAGTCAGAGTGTAAGCAGTCCACTGGTTCCAGTGGTCTTTACCCGATGGATGTCTAGGTGACGAGTTCCTCACTGGAGATCTGTCTCTGGGGCTCATCTATGTGTCAGTATAATTGCTGATGGTTTGACTTCCTCTGAGGTCCTCCAAAGGGTTGTCATCATCTCTTCTCAGGTGTTCGATCGTCTCAGATCGTTTAAGGGTTGGATCCAGACTGAAGCTTGTGTAATTCCTAGCTACCACGGGATGTTAATCCCGTGGCAGAAACACTAGAAGAAACAATAAGACAATTAGCGTAGCAGTTGTTCCATCCAGGAATAACCCTGGATGAAATTATCAGTATAACCCAAGCTAAAGCATAATAAAAGTGCATTTGTTCAGAAAGACTAGCAGTACAAGATTGTGAGATGCATTATATGTATGCTTGGCTAAAGAGATTGTGTCTTTAATCTAGATTTAAACAGAGAGAGTGTGTCTGAACCCCGAACGTTATCAGGAAGGCTATTCCAGAGTTTAGGAGCCAGATATGAAAAAGTTCTACCTCCTTAGTGGACTTTGCTATTCTAGGTACTACCAAGAGTCCGGAGTTTTGCGACCTAAGGGAGCGGGTTGGATTGTAGCGTGATAGAAGATTAGTTAGGTACGCAGGAGCTAAATCATTTAGGGCCTATAGGCAAGTAATAATATTTTGTAACTGATACGAAACTTAATAGGTAGCCAGTGCAGAGACTGTAAAAATTGGAGTAATATGGTCATATTTTCTTGACCTGGTAAGGACTCTAGCCGCAGCATTTTGTACTATCTGTAGCTTGTTTATTGAAGATGCAGGACAACCACCTAGTAGTGCATACAATAGTCCAGTCTAGAGGTCATGAATGCATGAACTAACTTTTCTGCATCAGAAACACTTAACATGTTCCGTAGCTTGGAGATGTTTCTAAGATGGAAGAATGCTGTTTTTGTAACATTGGAAATATGATTTTCAAAAGATAGGTTGCTGTCTAATATAAACACCCAGATTTTTAACTGTAGAGGAAGTAACATTACATCCGTCTAGTTGCAAATTGTAATCCAGGAGATTCTGTGTACTGTCTTTAGGTCCAATAAGTAATATATCTGTATTTAATTGGAGAAAATTACTGGTCATCCAATCTTTTATATTTTTAACACACCTCTGTTAGCTTAGATAGTTTAGAAGTTTCATCTGGTTTTGTTGAGATATATAGTTGAGTGTCATCAGCATAACAATGGAAACTAATCCCGTATTTTCTAATAATATTACCAAGGGGCAACATATATAATGAAAATAATAGAGGACCTAGGACAGATCCTTGTGGTACTCCATACTTTACTGGTGATAATTGAGCATAATTGAATTCTGCGATCGAAGAGAGAAATGTCAAATTACTGGTACGCAATGAAACCTCCAAAGATATATACATTCCTGCTGTAACAGTACTAGCCAATGTGTATCCCACAGACACAATCACTACCCTTTCTGGAGACCAGAGTTCAACCGAAATTGATCCCCAGCTGTTTGAATTTGGTGAATCATCGCTACTGAATACCTTGGAACAGAGATTGAGACAGAAGCTATCGACAAGAGGGGATGTGTTTTCAACACAGGAATGGGATGTGGGATTAGGAGTTGAACAAGGACAAGGAGTTGAACATCGCATTCGGTTGCAAGATACCAAGCCATTCAGAGAACGCTCCAGACGCATCGCTCCTGCAGATATCAATGACGTGAGACGTCACATCAAAGACCTGCAGGCAGCTGGAATAATAAAGGAGTCAAGGAGTCCGTATGCATCGCCCATTTTCATTGCAAGGAAGAAAAGTGGGGCGATAAGAATGTGTATTTACTACCGAACTCTTAATGCAAGGACTATACCAGATCAATATACCACACTGTAATGCCAGCTAGGCATGAAGACACACAAGATGATTGAAAAACAGCAATTTTTCCCAACTTGTCATCCTTTCACTCCAAGTCGCCTCTCTGTCTGGATATAAAGCCCCTCCCCCCTCCTCATCCAGCACCGAGCGTGCGCTTTTTCATCTGAGAACAAAGTAAACCTACCTAGAGGATTTCGAAAAGGCCATTACAACCATGTACTCAAAGAAACAATATATATATATATATATATATATATATATATATTAATGTTGTACTCTGCCTTTCATATGCTTGGTATGAATGTGATTATTTAGAATGTGGAATGCTATTAATCTGTGCCTTATAGGGCATCCCATGCTATTTTTCTTAATCTATAACGGATTAATGTTCTCTGTAAAGTTGTAAAATGTTTAGATTCATAGGGACTGTCATGATTATTTTGAATCAATGGTACAACAGATTTGGTGATAATTATAAATGGGTAAACATATGGTAAGAGTTTAATACTTAGGTAAAGTGTTATTTTTCATCACATGAAAGTGTAAAAACGGTATGCACCAAGGACATGGGCGGGGCTCCGCCCCACAAGAACAATCTGATTGGAAGAAGCATCAGTGGGCGGGGTTAAACCTAGTGGTTTAAAAGTGGACACACTACGAAAAACACTCTCTCTTCTCCTCGCTCTGGAACGCGCTCGCTAGCTGACGATCCGGAAGCTGGACGCGGATCTCTCGCCTCACCATCGGCTGGAGAGACCATCCAAAAGCATCCAACACGACGTCGAAGTAATACCAATGAGAAACAAACAGTTTACGCGCTCTAACACAGAACAAAGATCGCCAATCGCAAGAGAGATCTTCCCGGTGACGCCACGCAGCAGAAACAAAGCCACCGAAGATTCCCGAAGTAACCACGTGCGACGAAACGCAAGCATCGGAGACTTCCGTGAAAACCCGAAGGACACCACGTGGGACGAAACAAAAGATCTTCGGGAAACTTTACATGAACGCAAGTAGCCAAACTAAGTTTCTATTTCTTACTGAACTGGTGAATAGATCTGAATGCAGAAAAGAGGACAGCGTCCTTCTTCGTGATCTTCTGGTTAGTCAAAGTTATGAGACAGAAAAGAGTGCTACCTTAACCCTTCTTCGAACGTTTACCGTAGAGCTCTGAATGTGTGTGTGTGTGTTTTTAGTAGGTTAGATCATGTACCGTAGAATAGCAGTGAGTAAATAAACCTTGTTTCATTTATAAAGAACCGTGTCTTGGGATGTGATTTTCTAGTTCAAACTCATGCCAAAAAGATTGCGTTACCTCGCTCAAATGGTATAAAACCCTTTATTTTGTTTATCGTTGGCCACGAAAGCAAAATAAACTAAATTGTTAAAGATATACTGATGTTAAAGATCACTGGACGAATCGTTTATACAGTATAAATCATAAGTCAAAGATTAATATTACTTTAATCAAGCAATATTTTATCTGTAAGCTAATGATTCCTCGGAGCTGAAATAATAGCTTCATAGATTTGTTACAACACCTAGGATTGAGGATGCTCTGGACTGTTTGGCAGGTAGTAGGTGTTTTCCGTGTTAGACCTTCGCAGTGGATATTACCAGATACCCATGGCGGAGGAAGATAAAGAGAAAACAGCCTTCATCTGTCCTCTTGGTTTCTTCCAGTTTGAACGCATGCCACAAGGCATTACTGGAGCTCCAGCCACGTTCCAGCGGCTGATGGAGAAAGCGGTTGGAGATATGCACCTTCTACAAGTCATAGTTTACCTTGATGACATAATTGTGTTCAGACACATGCTTGAAGAACATGAGGAAAGGTTATTGAAAGTACTGGATCGTCTGAAAGAATGTGGTCTAAAAGTGTCAATTGACAAATGCCAGTTCTGTCAGCCTAAAGTACGCTATGTAGGTCACATAGTGTCAGTGGCTGGAGTGTCACCCGATCCTGAAAAAAATGAAGCTGTGACTCGCTGGAAAATACCAACTAATCTAAAGTCCCTGAGATCTTTTCTCTGATTCTGTGGATTTTATAGGCGTTTCATAAAGGATTACTCTGCAATAGTGAGGCCTCTGACGGAACTTACTAAAGGTTACCCACCAACATCTGGATGAACCAAGAAACAAGCAGATGGCCAGCCATACTTCAAAGAATCTGATCCATTTGGAGAGCGCTGGGATGATACGTGTATTTCAGCTTTCAACAAAGTCATTCATTGTCTTACTCATGCTCCTGTACTCGCTTTCGCAGATTTAAACAAGTCTTATGTCCTACACGTGGACGCTAGCATGAATGGGCTAGGCGTGTTCCTGAATCAAGAACAATTCTGGAGGACTGAGGCCAGCAGCTTATGCAAGCAGGAAGCTAAGTGGCTCTGAGACACGATACCCCGTTCATCAGCTGGAATTCCTAGCACTGAAATGTGCGGTAGTAGACAAATTCCATGATTACCTATATGGAGCTCAGTTCACGGTAATGACGGACAACAATCCACTAACCTATTTGTTGTCAAGTGCTAAGCTGAATGCTACAGGACATCGTTGGTTAGCGGCTTTGGCTACCTATAACTTTAGTTTAAAGTACAAACCTGGACGTCATAACATCGATGACGCAGACATTCTTTCTCGGTATCCCTGGGAACCCACCAAGTGCTCAGAATGGAAAGAAATACCTAAATCAGGGGTAAAAGCCATTTGCCAGTTAGCTGTTGTTTCTGAGAGTGAAGAATCAACCCGAATGGCAGATCAACTAGGTCTGTCACCTCAGAGTATTCCCGAAGTATATGCTTGTCCAACCACGCTGACTCTAAGCTCAATGGAACAGCTGACTTGTTCCGAGTTAAAGACTGCACAAGATGAAGATCCTATCATTGGTGAAGTCAAGCGAGAGGTAGAGTTAGGAAAAATAGTCACCTACAGTAAGAGTTCCAATGATTCCGTTGCACTGTTACAGAGACAGTGTTCCAAACTGAAGATTCGTAATAAACTTCTGTATCGTGTTACCCAGAGTTCATCTGGGAGAGAGAAGTTGCAGCTTGTTCTACCCGAAAAGTACTGGACTCAGGTACTGTGTTCCCTGCATGATGACTCTGGACATTTGGGAGTGGAGAGAACAGCTGAACTCTTAAAAGATTGTTTCTATTGGCCACGGATGTCCCAGCATGTTAAACAGTATGTAAAAAATTGTGGCAGGTGCATCGCAAGAAAGACTTTGCCCAAGAAGGTTGCTCCATTGAATCACATCACCAGCTGTGGGCCGTTTGACCTTGTATGCATAGATTTTCTGGGGCGCTACAGTTATGCGTGAAAATCCCAGTAGATCAGCAGTTTTTGAAATAGTCATACCAGCCCGTCTGGCACCAACAACCATTCCACGTTCAAAGTCACTTAAATCCCATTTCTTCCCCATTCTTTTGCTCGGTTTGATCTTCAGCAAGTCGTCTTCTTCTTCTTCTTCTACTTCTTCTTCTTCTTCTTCTTCTTCTTCTTCTCTTGGTTAATGGTGGATTGCAAACAACTTTTAGGTACATACCGCCACCTAATGTCATAAAGTCTCTTGCTCGAGACTAAAAAAAAGGTTGTTGAAAGCATAGCGAGCTGCGGAAGAGACATGTTTCTCGAGCGCTTTCCACAAGCGCGATACGAGACGGAGTGAAACTCAGATAAATGTGTTTCATTAATTTGTTCGTAGCCACTCTTGCGTAGGGCCCCCAGAAGTCTAGGATTGGCTCTGTCCGTGATGTTCATCATGCTTTGCTAGTTCCTGCAGCTTGTTGCATGTTGACTCTGTTTGCAAAACAGAAAAGGTCAACACAGGAGATGTCCAAATCTTTATTGAACTTTATTGACATGAACTGTAAGAATTTAGCTCTAGATGCCATCAGCTAAGCTGATGTCATCCACAGGAGTTTTGCTCTGTCAAACTCTACATAAATGTTTGTTCACAGTGCACATCGTCATTTCTTAGACTGTGTCATTATTTATTTAACAAAAATAAAGCCAAAATGGAAAATCCATGTGTGACAAAGTTAGGACACCCTTACTGTTAACATTCGAAAGGGTAAGTAGCAGTCAGGAACTGCTAATCAAATACCTTTGATTAACTGATCATAAGCAAGTGTAAGCACCTCTACAAAAGCAGAAGTTATGGCAGTGTGCTGGTCTGAAGCCTTCAGGTGTGTGTTAAACAATGCCAAGGAGGTAAGGCATGAGCAATGATCTTAGAAAGCAATTGTTGGGAAGAGTAATACGGCCATTTCCAAACAATTTGAAGCCCATCATTCTACAGTGAGGACGATTGTTCACAAGTGGTAGACATTACAAACAGACACCAATCCTCCCAGGAGTGGACCTCCCAGCAAATTCACCCCAAGATCAGACCATGTAATGCTCAGAGAAATGGCGAACAACCCAAGAACTACACCGCAGACTTTATACAGGCCTCAGTTAACATGTTAAATTATAAAGTTTATGACAGTAAAATTAGGAAAATATTGTAAAATAATGGTATGTTTTGAAGTCTTGGCAGAAGAAAGCTCTTCTCTCAAAAAAAAACATGGCACCACGGTTTAGGTTTGCAAAGTTGCATCTGAACAAAGAAGACTTCTAACAATGTCCTTTGGACAGACAAGACCAAAGTGTAGATGTCTAATGCCATAATGCACAGTGCCACATTTGAAAACCTAAAAAGCATATCAGCACAAACACCTCAAACTAAAAGTCACACATGCTGGTGGAGAGCAGATGATTTCGGGCTTGTTTTGTAGCCACAGGACCTGGGCACCTCACAGTGATTGGGTCAACCATGAACTCCTCTGTATACCAAAGTATTCTACAGTCAAATATGAGACCATTCATCTGACAGCTGATGTTGGGCCAAAAATCGGGTTATGCAACTGGGCAATGATCCCAAGCACCCCAGCAAATCTGCAACAAAATGGCTGAAAATAAAATAATCAAGTTAAGTTGTTGCAACAGTCCAGTCAAAGTCCTTGTCCTGACTGAAATGCTGTGGTGAGAGCTGTGCATAAACAAATGCCCTCAAACCTCAATAAACTGGAGCAATGTTGTAAAGAAGAGTGGGCCAAAATTTCAAAAGAACAATGTGAGAAACTGATACAAGTCATAAAGAAAATTAATACTTCTAGTTATTGCGGCTAAAAGTAGATTTACAGGCAACTGAATAATAGGGAGTCAACTTTGTCACCCATGGCTTTTCATCTTGGCTTTATTTTTTGTTACATAAATAATTACACAGTGAGATGTCATGTGTTGTTGTTCATCTGAGGTTTTATTTTTCACATTTTAAGTCCTGCCAAGGACCAGATCATTGTTTTTATGTCCTGATACAGAAAACCATGGAATTCAATAGGGTGTCCTAACTTTTTCCCATGACTCTATATATGATAGTTTTTTCTTGCAAATTACTGAATATGCAAAATGTAACTTTAATGTCACATGGAAGAGAAAAAGAATCCATTGAGGATTAGAATCTGGCTTGAGGACATTTCAGTTTTTTCTTTTTAGATATATAATCTAGATTTAGACTTTTAGGGCATATTGCAAATAAAAGAAATGTGAATACATGATTGTATCTCAGAGCTCCATGTCTATCCCCAAACACAAGCAAATCTAAATTTAGCTCTAGATGCCATCAGCTAAGCTGATGTCATCCACAGGAGTTTTGCTCCGTCAAACTCTATATAAATGTTTGTTCACAGTGCACATCATAATTTCTTACACTTAATATTATGACCATGGCTCAAGAATAGAACCTTATTGTCAGTAAGTATTACAGCAAGATTATGTAGCAAGTTGTAACTGATTTCATGACCTTCAATTATGTAAACGCTGTAAACAATGACGTTGTATATGTAAACAATGACATATTTTATGACTACATAAATATTTGAAGCTTATTGATAATTTATGCTATATATAAAAATTGAGATTATATGTCACAATGCAATTTCTATGTAACTTTGGACATAATGGTATATTCATAATGGTAAATGAAACTTACCAATTTTACAAAATTTCCAATTAGTCACTTTCTACTTTATTTGTATATGCATAAATGCAAGAATGGAATTATTTAAACTGAAATTGTTTAGCTGTTGCTATTGCAAATATTTTAAGCTTATTCATAGTGTATACTGATTATTTATTTCTCAATGATTATTCATTATTTATGTCTCATATGTGTTTTTTGTTATCAAATTTTCCCTCAGATGTGCACACAATGGCCAGTATGAATGCCAGTGGCTATGAGCAGATGCAACTGATTCAAGTTGACCCCGTCCGGAGGAACATTTCACTGGCGCTGACCCAGATCTTTGTGTGGCCCTTCATCTACCTCATCTTCCTCATGCTCTTGATATTCTCCAAGAAAGAGACTTTCAAAACAGAGACACGTTATATATTGTTTGGTCATTCTCTCCTGGTAGACCTAATATTTCTTTGTCTGACAGATTTTGTGGTGCTCTTATCATACAACTTTGTTTTAATACCTCTGCATTTCTGTATCCCCGTCTGCATGTTAATGGAAGCGGTCACAGCATGTGCACCACTGACTATTATAGCCATGTGTGTGGAGCGTTATGTGGCCATTTGCATGCCGCTGCGACATCAGGCGATCTCCACCTCAAGAAGAGCCCTAATAGTGATTTTAATTATTTGGATCCTGAGCTCCATAAACCCCTTTGTTGACATGTTTATCCTCATTAGCACTGCCTCTCGTGAATACTTGTCTCAACTGACACACTGCCACTATGAGATTATGATTCCAGAAAAGATTCGTCACTTTGCTAGGGGTCTCTTGTATATTGTGGGGCTTGTGTTTATTTTGATAATTGAAATCTTTTGTTATGTAATGATATACCTTGCTGCACGTTCAGCCTCTGGTGACAATAAGAAGTCAGCATCAAAAGGGCAGCGCACCATTTCTCTTCATATCATTCAGATGTTTTTATGTACGGCTGAGGTCATGTGTCCTTACATTGAGGCTGTAGTTATGCAGTATGATATTCAAACATACCTGACTGTCCGATTTATAAACTTCCTTGCATTTAGTATCACTTCTAGAGCAGTAAGTCCTCTTGTCTATGGATTTAGAGATGAGAAATTCTATGCAGCTATGGTTTACTATATCAGATGCAAAAACAACACCATCTCATCTGACACAATTAAACAGTCATGATTATCTTAAAGTTTTAACATTAATTCAGTCAAACTACAGGATTGTTAATGTTTTAAGATTGCCTGTGTGATTTAACAGGCCTAAATTTAGTTATTTGATAAAAACAACACATATTCTTTAGAACAGTTTTGATAAAGTAAATGCATTAAGAGTGTTATCAAGTACTCCATAATATTCAATGTAAAAAAAAGAACATCCATAGTTTGTATTTGACTAGCCAGTAAGATTTTTGCAAAGTGCCTCTCACATTCAGTATATTGTTTTATAGCGACCTCTGTTGGCCAGATTAAGCATCATTAGTGGAAAATAGACGCCTTTGTTTACATTGATTGCTTTATATTCACTCACTTGATTGTTTAACAGAAGTTCTTTGATCATAAGAATTATCTCATGCATTACATGCATGACTGTTGTGAAATGGATGCAATATGTAACATGCAGGCAAACCTGTGCATTTTTTATTCATTCTAAGCCCCTGCATTTATCAAAATAAATAAATTAAATAATCTGTTTATATTATTAAGCTTGGATTAAAATATTGCCAATGTATTTAATGAAAGTCAATTATTTATGTATAAATAAAAAAAGAAGAGCACTTAGCACACATAGCAAACATTTTAAATGGTCTTTTGCATCCTTCAGGTGAACATCGGTAACATGTCAATCTAACATAGTCTACAATATTTTACATATGTAAACAATTATTAAAATTTATATTTTGGATTTTTAATTCCTCAGTTGTTTTGTCTTCTAAATGTTTTTCATGTGTAACTTCTATAAAGTTACTCTCACTCTCCGTTAAAGTTAAGTTCACTCTCCGTTTAAGGCCTTTTAGGAAAATAATAATATCAGTGAATACTACCAGTATCACAGCCTATGGAAATAAATAAATTGAACTGAAATAAAAGTATATATGAGCATATGCCATAATTTAAATACAGTACATGGACAGCATTGTGTTTTAGCAACATTATCAAATCAACACGTGATGTTATTAATTTCCTTTTTAGGATAAACATATATTACTAAAAAAATAGTGTACACACTGTTTCCTTCAGGTTAGATTACATTGCAAACAAACAGCCCCTGTATCTGAATCAGAGTGCATTCCAAACATGTATTGCAGCATAAACAAATAGCCTAAATTAGTAATGAAGATAAAGTTTAAACTATTAGCAATTATTTAAAAATAAACCACCTACAACATCATGCAAATTAAAGTTGCGAAATGCCAACATGTTTGTTACGTGTCCATAATGGTACATATGTCCTAGCACGCCACTGTGACATGATGCAATCATGACTTCCAAACTGCCTTTGTTGTGATTTCTGTGTATTCTTGTGATTTGGACCCTGAGCTCTATAAACTCCTTGTTTACCTGTACATTCTTATACTGCTGCCTAGGATAAGTCGGAACTCGTCTGAGAGGTTTCATAACTTTTTAAGGGTCTTTTTTTGTTGTGTACTCTTTCTTTCCATGAATACTCTTTAAATTGGTTTTAAATGTGTTTTGGAATCAACATTTTATTTTAAACACTTACCAAACAGATAACTTTAACTTTCAATATGTCACAGACAAATCTATGTATATATATATATATATATATATATATATATATATAGCCTAGCAACACTACTGGCTAAAGGAAAATATTCAGAAATGTTCAGTATATTAATACTATATTTATGAAATATAAGCATAAATGAAAAAAAAAAATACATTTTTGATTTGATGTATTAAATGGATAAAAAGTGACAGTAAGGACATTTATATCTTTCTGTTTTATCAAACTTTCTGTTAATCAAAAAATGTATCACGGTTAGCACAAAAATATTAAGCAGCACTGTTTTCAATATTTATAATAAGAAGAAATGTTTTGTAAGCACCAACCATTATTTACTGTAATTGTATCAAATAAATGCAGCCATGAGACTTATTTTCGACCCTTTCTTCTAAACTTTTGAACAAGAGTGTATGTGTTTATTTTATTGTAGATTTATTTTTTGTAATAATTTAGGTTTCCTTTGCTGCAAATGTCTCCTTCTAGCCCTTGAGGCATGAGAACAAATAGTCCGTCCTGAATAATTGTCTCTCAACATGTTGATAGTGAAGAAGACTTGAGAAAGTGTTCAGACCAATTCATTTTGACTCTTCAAAACTGAAAGATAAGTTATTAGTTGAGGTCGATCGATGGCTTTCTTCAGGTTGGCTATCATGTAACTCCATGTAAACACACAACCTTATGTTGCCATGATATAGGCTACACATTTTTGTCCACTCAGTGTTTTTCTTATCATGTGGACTTGTTTTTCTGCCACACCCCTGGAAGACGTGCATGCCATGCTATCATTCATCAGTTCCTGTGCCTGTTGTGTTCTCAATCATGTTATGTGATAGCTGGAGGTGTGTGTCACAATGTGCTCCAGCTCAACCACTAAGAGCTCACTAGTGTTTACCACAGCCTGTTACAACCTTTGTGCTGACGTAGTGAGTAAATGTGCGTCAACCCAAATCTTTCCTTGAACTTAAACCGCTAAAAATCAAGATTAAAGTTCTGAATAAACGGATCAATAGACAAGCATGGAGGGCAGAGTCCTATAGCAGTATATAAATACTGGTGGGCAGTGCTGTCAACTTAAAACATTGAAGAGCTTTGCTTAAAGACAAATACAGGCTTAAGGGATAAACCTACAAGCATTGTTATTGTTATTAGTAAAAACTGTAAGGCAATATGCAGGCTTTTAGAAACTGCGGTTTGTGTGCTAGTGGGAGCCTTCTTAAAGGCCGGACCGACTTCCTGGTCGCCAGGAGAAACATGGCAGTCCTGCGACTGAGCACGGCATGCGCTCAGCTTCTCAAGTAAGACTGCGTTTATATTTAGCAAAAAGTCGTGCTAGAAGTTGGTGTTACTAAGTTATTTTCAACTAATCCGTATGCTCAGTCTAATTTATTTTCTTATATTACAGGGACAAGGTCAACGTGTTCTGCAGAAGCCGCGTTCCTCAGCGTCTCCTGCGCCTGCCGAAGGTTGCCCGATCTAATACAGTCGCGTTCAGTCTCGGCAGCAGCCTCTGTGCGGTTCCTTTCACACAGGTAACCCAATGCATAAACTTTTAAATGTTACATTGATATAAGCTATAGACAGTGAACAAATGACACACTTGTAAAACGCTCGTATAGAGAACGTGACAACGTGCATTCGTTCATTTGTATATGTATGTGGAGACGATTCGTCTATTCAGTTACTGTAGCATTAACTATTTTTGGCAAACTGTTTTTTTTCTTATTTAATGCAGTCAGTCACACTAAGGCAACAAAATAATAATTATAAATATTTATTGCAAAATTCAGAGGTCTGGTATATGTTTAAATATTATTTTTTTCTAGAATAATACTTTTTACAATAACTTTTAGTACATGATGAGATTAGGGTGATACGAGTTCTGTTAATTCACCACCCGCTCCGACTCATCTTTATAAATGTTGTTGATTCACTAAAAAGAATCGGCTCATTAGAATCATTCGAGAATCACGATACACTTATCGCGCTGTTACGCTGTATGTTTATTATTCACGGGGAGTCATTTTGAAAGTGGGGTTTGGGGTGTTATAAAATCATGTAGATCAACATGATTTTATGTTTTGTACCCTGGTGACAAGTGTAATAAAATGCATCCCTTTTTTCTTCAGCAGGTTGACAACCTCTCACATGAATCCCTGATTCGTCGGGCCTCATGTCTGGTCACAGACAGTGCCAACACTTACCTCTCTCAGACCACACTGGCTCTTGTGGATGCCCTGACTCAATATGCCAAGGTAAGACTTGTAAACACTTCATCTTAAACCTATAGTTCACTTAGTAAAATTAGCTTCGCAATTAATAGATCACTTAATTGCTGACAAAGGTGTTATGTTTCTAATACAATATATAGAATATAAATAAATGAAGTAATTTTACTGTATTTATTTTTCTTAGGCACTACATACACTCATTGCCCTTCAGAAGCGATACATAACCTCAATAGGAAAACTGACCTCTGCTGAAGAGGACAGCATTTGGCAGGTGATCATTGGCCAGCGAGCGGAGGTAAATGCTGTTCCTTTACATGTTTATTTACTTTTTGTAGAACAAGGTCTGCTTTAGTTTATCTAAGTGTCTGTTTACATTTTGCAACGGTAGATCTTAATTAAGACAGGTCTTGTTGATATCAAGTAGCCTAGTTATATTTAATTCAAGAGAACACTTGATTTCAGAGCGTTCACTGTGTTTTTTCGCTTTTTTCAGGTTAGTGATAGAATGGAAGAATGCAAACGCTTTGAGTTGAATTGGATGAATGCCATCAACATCTGCGAGTTGTCAGCAGAAGCAGCCTACAATTCAGGTATGTTTATAAGTTATCCTTAATTATTAGACTTATCTAATATGCAGAATAAAAAAATAATTTATTGTACATATGACTTTGGTCTGGTCTGTGAATTGATTCATCTTTAATATTTTACAGGAGCAGAGCATGCATGCACAGCAACGAAGACTAATCTGCAGGTGGCACAAGGCAAGGTGGAAGAGCTTAGAAAGATCTCAAAAGAAGCAGAGAAAAAACTGGCCGAAACGAAAGCAGAAGAAATCCAGAGAATGGCTGAATATGCCTCAAGCATTGATATTAAAGAATTGGAAGATATTCCAGAGGCCTACCTTCGTGAAGACTAGAAAAACTGCATGTGTTTGTGACCTTGGTATTCTGTAGCCAGCAATGAATCACTCGATGAGTATGACTGAATCAAGAATGCACCTTGATATGAATGTGCAATCAGTATTGGTTATGGAATTAAAAGAAGCCCTGCTTTTGAAGGCCTCATTGAATTGATATAGGAGATGTTCCTAAAGATAGAGCAGACAAAAAAACACAACTGTATTAAGTGATTAATGCAGCTTGTAAGATGCATATCAAATGTATGTAGAGGTGAAGCCTGCAAAAAAATTGCTTTGGAAGTAACATTGATTTGGTATTTGTATACATGTATATATTTTCATATTGTTTGTATATTTTTTGTGCAATTACATGTGTGTTAATCCAACAATGGAATCATATCACATGTTGTGATATTCCAATGTAAACAAAGTTGCAATCAATGTGTTTTATATTTCTAGAGCTCAACTGTTATTTATTATCCTAATAAATGAACATTTTATTTAGAACCGTTTTTGCAAAATGTGTGAATTTTGAACTGAATTAGGGTGCCTGCAAGTTTGAGAAATGAATTGGTATATATTTAAAATATTATTGCATTATCCAATGTGCTATAAAAAATTAATTCACCTGTAAACTCAGATTACATTACATTATTATAATTACTATAATTAAACTTTAAAGTTAAAGATGCTTTTTAGTCAGTTTTATGTAGAAATTCACAGTTTTGACCAACAGAGGGCAATGTCATGCTTTTTATGGAAAAAGGAAAAAGTTTGGCTGCTTGGATGTGGAAATACAGCGTAATAATATTTTAGTCTAATTACAATATAGAAGTCTGTTATTAACTAAACAAATAATAGCAAATGGTTTCCTAAAATAGATTTATGTAATCATTTACTCAACCTGTTGCTCTAAACCTCTGACTTGGCTATTTCTTCTGCAAAACTCTAAAGTTGATGGTATGCAGCATGGCAGCCTCAGTCACTTTTATTGCATAACTTTTTCTATACAATAATATTAAATATATAATATTTTTTTCCATACAACTGTCATTCTGAACAATATCTGCTTTTGTGTTCCACAGATGATGACAGAATTATCAGGTGATAAGAGAGCTGAAAGTTTTATTTTTGACACTCAATGTCACAAAATATATTTAATACAGGTAGTAATATACAGCAAAGTGTTGCATATTGCTTTCCTACAGACATTGAAACTCTGTTCATTAAGGATTGATCTGGTCAGTATTTATACTGAGAATCCTCTAAGTCAAGGGGTTTTCTCTGTTTACAGACCCAGGGTCCCCCATTTAGATTCTCAGTCAGCTCAGGGGCCCCCAGTATAAAACTCTTGCTAGATTTTCACTGTAACATTTTATAATAACTACAATTAAGAGTAAACTATCATGCTACATTGTATACTGATCAGCAGATCTTTATTATAAAGTTTTTAAAAAAGGAAAAGAAAAATATTAAAATTGCCTAATAGTTAGAAATGTCTTAGAATTTGATGTTTCCTCTTCGAACTCCACTCCACAAATGTTTGTCTGTCTGTGCATCAAGTTCCAGAAGTCTTTGCATTTTAGCGAGAGAAGATACATTCAGAAGAGGGCCAATGAAAATGATTGATTGGTGTAAATGGCACCACTCAGCTGGGGATTTATCACTCTTAGAAGACATAAATAAAACACAAGGATCATGGAAAGCGTGCCCAGCATGGCTCGCTCTTTAATCTGAGTGAACCGGGCGACATCTCCCAGCACCCCATTGAGCCAAGCCACTCCAAATATAGGCTATCTACTTTTGTAATGTTACAAGGGACATTTTAGCAAATGCATTCCAGCACGAGTAAAATAAATGAAGTTAAATAATCTGTAAAAGTAGCGCTGACAACACAGATGCACATAAATCGAGCTTCAGAAAACCCTGAAGACATTCCGGGACACCCTTTCGCATTTAGGCTTTGTGCAGCCTTATTTTCTCCATTTATTTAGCTGTTGCTATCAAAAATTCTATCAATCGTTTGTGTCTGAAAGAGAGTAAATGCTTACTACACTGCAATGCTCCGCGTTGTTGACGGGTTTATTTTTAGTCGGAAACCGCTGCTGGACTGAAGGTACCGCCCACGCGCGGTTCTGCTGCTGTGGATCAGACACCGAGTTGGTTGGTTCAACGAGAAGGAAGGAACTCACTGCAGTCTGAAACCATGGCAGAGGAAGTAAGACACATCTTTGGGAATAGCACGTTTTTCCATGGACTTCTACCTCTCATGGGGCTTCTGTGGAGCGTCGGCACTGGTGGGTACTTCATCTTTTCCAGGATGATAACGTGTCATCTTGAATTGGACTTACTTTAAAGTTAACATGCAAGTTTGCGGTTAAGTTTACCTAGCGAGCTCGGATGGGATGTCTACTCTGCGATAGCATGCGTAAACGCTCCGTAAACTATTAAAGTTAAAATTAAGTGTAATAGTAAGCTCTTTATCTTGTTTTCACAAGTAATCTATTTTTTTTGTATCTAAAAAAAATGCACAGAACAAGCGTCATATACTGCCTATATTATCGTTAATACACTTTCATTTGTATGTATTTTCTTTTGAATATACTTTATATATGTAACACACTTAAATGACAATTAATGCAAAAATCAATTTATTTAATTTTGTGAGTTTGATATAGGCTATTTGATTAATTTTTTTGTATTATTCTTTATTATTACAATATAACAATATTAGACATTTAATTAATAGCAACATTACTTTTTATTACTTTAAAGATGCATTCAGTCATTTTTGGCTAATTTTGGCTCATGTTTATATAGTCAATGCATTATTAATATCTAAATAAAATGTCCAAACTAAACAAACAAACATAGTGCATCCAGTCCAATAGGTATCAGTATAAAGTTTAAAACCCCTGGTAGCTTATTGAGAACTAAACATTAACAAAAACTTACTTGGTGCATCCCAATGTGTGTACTTATGCAGTGTTCTATGCCATCTTGTAGTAAAACTAAAAATCCAAAAAGATAAGCCAAAAATCAAATACTCAAATGATGCAATTAATTAATCCCCCAAAAGTTTGAAATGTTGTACATTATTGCACTCAACAGTCATTAGACTTAGATTTTGGATGAGAAAATAACGTTCTAAAAGTCATGCATTTGACAGAAGGGTACATCCCAGCTAACAGAGAACATTCTCTCAACTTGCATTGATATTTAAAAAAAAAATATGTACACTCTTAAAAATAAAGGTGCTTCAAAATGTTCTTCAAGCGATGCTATAGAAGAACAATTTTTGGTACCACAAAGAACCATTTAGTCAAAGGTTTTTTTTAAAGAATCATCTCTTGCTTACCTTTTTATAATCTGAAGAACCTTCTTTCACCACAAAGAAGCTTTTGTGAAACAGAAAGGTTCTTCAGATGTTAAAGGTTCTTTATGGAACCATTTAGACAAAAATGTTCTTCTATGGCATCATGAAGCACCTTTATTTTTAAGAGTGAAAATGTAAGGACAAAACATTCTTAAAGTAATGTTTAGGAGCATTCATATAACTTTATTAATATGTGATATACATTCTCATAACAATGAGAGAAAACGTTCTGAGATCAACATTCTCTGAATGTATTTATGATGTTACTTGATGAATGTTCTCATAATGTTGATAGAAAACCCTCTGAGAACAACATTCTTGGAACGTCCTTGTGATGTTATTTGTACGTGACAAACACTCTAAATAAAACATTTTGTAACCTTTAAATAAAGCTCTAATCATCAAAAATAAGTGGACAATTCAACGTTTTAGAAACATTTCCTACAATGTTTTTAAAACTTACATTTGTTGCCTTTGTTATAATGCATATAGTGTATAGTATTTATTTTGGGAATCAACTTCTATGTTCAGGGAAGATTCAGATTCCAATGTCTCATGTAAGAAACACTAACTGATGAACCAGAATGGAATGGTTGTAAAAAGTGTTTGTGTAAATGTATCTGGTGTTGAACAAGTGAAAGGGTGGGTGTATTTAAGCAAGGGGGTTGAGGGCGTACTTTGAGAGGAAAAGGACTGAAGCCACAGAGTCTGGAAGTATTGACCTGTTATTGGGCACTCTGCCAGTGACATCTTCCACTTTTGTCGCCCTAAATATTAGGTTAAAATAGGAGAAACTCTCCGCCTGCCCTTTAAAAAACACTGCAAGAGGAAGTGGTATGTTAAACAGAATGACTATAATCATATAGTTTGTAGCCCAATGCGAAGGGTGGAAAAATGGATGCAGCAAGCAACTCTAAGCATAAATAACGCATTTGCAAAATGGCAGGGTTAGGTCATGGGTCATAGTAGTTTGCTTTGACAGACTAGCTACTAATGTTGGCTTTCTGCAGGTCAGACAGGAGAAATGCTGACTTAAGTTATAAAAAACGCAAATGGATCTAGAATTAACAGTTACCAGAGTATAGGGCAGACTGTGTCACTGAATTGAATCTGTTTAGAAGTAATATTTAAGAGGTTTTTGATCGTTAACAAGATTATTTTTTTTATATATAGGCAATAAATATAAACAAGATATCTGTAATTGCATAATTATTTGCCATCGTTTAATTGTGTTAATTCGATATGTGCAATATAGTATTTCGGGCATGCATTTCGGGCATGCATGCTTTTCAGGCATGCATCATAAATCCAACGTTTATGTTATTTGAAGAGAGAATGAGATTTGAGGCTTTGTAAATTCAGCAGTTTGCTTTTCTACAGTGTGCAAATTGATTGCAGAGGGTCATTTTAAGTATATATTTAGTTGACAGGCCATTCACTGCGGTCACTATCGGCAAATGACATGCAGGCTAACCCAGGGTCACGAAAGGACAGTCTGTGATAGCCTTGCTGTTGTATAGATTGAGAAAGATCTATGTTATGGAAATACAGTCAGCAAGTGTCACCCTGACCGGACAAATTAGATCAAGGTGAAAGCAATGCAGGCTCAGCTCCTCCATCATGCAGGTAATGCGTCACAAAAATATAGGTTAGCCTGTGTTATTTCCTTGCTGCATGCTGAATGGATCAGCCAGACTGTGATTTAGGTTAATTTTTTGTTAAGTTTGCCTCACTATGGATCTCTGCTGTGTTAGCATGTGCAAATATGTTGATAGTGATTCTGAATGCATGATTACGTTCACTGGCCAATTTAGACGGACTGACTCTTTATTATGTGTGCTGCATCATCCAGCATGTCTTTTGTACTTCATTTTAATCTCACTTAGCCTACATAACTGCAGGCTGAAATATGACAATCAAATTAAAAGATTATTTTGAAGGAGGTCCATCAGGAAATTACTATAAAATGTAATTGTTAGCTGAGGCTGCACGGAGTGCAAGCCATGTCCGCAGAGAAGCATTTTGCTGTGAAGGTCTTCCATCCTGGAAGATGTGATAATCAGAGGCTCTGTAACTGGGCTGCTGTCCATTAAACAATGTAATGCAGTAACCTTCGGCCCTGGGAAAGTGCTGTTCCTTGTTATGAGTGAATTTACTTTGTTGAAAAGACCAAGGTGGCTGAGGCCCAAGGTTTGGATGATGGATTTCCTGTCAAGCTTCTTAACTAGCCCCTGGTCAACCAGCTTCATCAGAACACCAAGGTAGTCAAATTTGGTGTTGGTGAATATGATAATGTAGCAGGTAGTACTGTATGATGTTTCACTTTAGTAGTTTTCTTCCAGCTGGAATGTAGTTGTTATTTTCTGGGAAAATAAAGAAAAAAATGTCAGGGTGATACTGTCCTGATAACATAATGTAAAAAAAAAACAGTTTATAAAGACCCCCATGACTGTGTGTCAAGGTTAATAGGTCAGGTCTTTTAAAAATCAGTGACATGGTAAGAAGATTATTCAGTGTTATTTTAGTATCCCTTTTAGTATTCATATTTTGAATACATTTATTTTTTTTCTGTTTTCATTTTAATTGTTCATTCATTTCAATCATTTGTTTTATTTGTTAAATGGCATAAACATTTACAAATTTTTGCCTTGTCATCTAGATCAAATCAAATAAATAAAAATGTTATATATATATATATATATATTTTTTATTTTTTATTGCAAGTAACTTTTTTTATTGTTTCAGTTTCTATGGTTCAAGTTTTAGTTATAACCCTGAGATTCAGGTTGTAAAATGCCTTTTTACCTTGAAAATAGTTTGATTTGTTTTATATATTTAAAAATATATATTTGAATAGGTACAATAAGAATTTTGCATGTGCTTAAAAAACGTCAATAATAAAAAATGCATTAAAATGCAACTCCTACACAGTAACTTCTTCAATGATGAGCATGGTTATATTTTCTGAACTGAACTGAAATAATTTTTGATATTTTGGGTTAATATAGTTATATGTGATACAACTGTCCTGATCTTATAATTAAGAAAAGAAGAAAAGCCACTTACAAAAGCTACATTTGTATTTCTTAGAAAATTTATTATTAAAGTATTAAAAAATAATTCATAAAGTTGTGCAGAAATGCTTCCAAAAGAAAATGAAAACGGTAAATGATATCATAATGAGGAGGACCCCTGCAGACCCTCATCATGACTCATGTGTCAAGCTCAGTAATGTTTATCAGTAACCCAGTTATCTTGATTGAATGCATAGCATGTCACTGAATTCATGCATTTAATTTCCTATTATTGTGACCGCATGGCCACAGGAAGTATTGTCACTTGCAATGCTTATGCATTAACATCAGATCGCTGCAATGCATGCATTGACCATATTTAGATATTTTCCGGTGCATCACTCATGTGATTGGTGTTGAATGTCCTCTAGTTTCCTTACAGAATCAAATCCATCTGTTCATACTGATCTGAGAGCCCCCTCTGTCTGGGCATTGGAACAAAGAGGGCATTTTATGTGCAATGATCTTCCATGCTGTCTTTGTAATTGTTAGTTGCTATGGAAGTTTTTAACAAGGGCTACCGGGCAGGAACGTAGTCCATGTGCTGTGATGTTGATGAGGCCTCGGCTGCGTTCTCTTTAGCTGTAGATGTATGGGGTAATCACAGGGACGTGGAGGGTGTGGGGTCCTTGTGGTCCTGCAGAGACATCAAGGTGGTTTTGCTGCATTTTATTTCTATTGTAAATATGACCGCATGCTACCCCACGAGAGAACTAGTCCATGGTTTTGTATGACAGGGAAGCTTTATTGTAGAACTTGTAATGATTATTCAGCAGCCTTATAAGGATTTCCTGTTGAACTGGGTTAACTTCTGACAGGAATAGGCTTTGGTGGGTGACTCTTCTGAGACTTGACTAAATTATGTGTCCTGTATTACCACCATTTGAGATAATGTCATAGGGTCAATGACATAAGTGTCAACAATAAAGGCAATGTTTTTAAATATTAAAATTTTAACTAATAGTAAACTATACTCTTTAAGGGTTGTTTCAAAGATCATGAATTAATAATTACATTTTTGGGGGAGTTGCACTCATGACATTTTACAACCTGAACAAACCTTCTGACTTTGTCATAAAAAAAGTTGTTAATTTTTTTTTAATTCTCTTGAACTTGACAAAGTTCAAAGACAAAGTCTCGATGATATAATATTTCTACTTTTATGATAGGCTATTTTTTTCCTGTATATGTATCTGTCTGGTTGTGCGAAATGATTGTTGGTTGTGTCACATGACTTTTTACTGGACATAGAAATGCTAAACTACTTAATAAGGTTTTTTCTCAAGAATAGTTTTTTTATGAGGCTTTTTAAAAAGGTTATTATGAAATCAAGACAGTTCTGTCACCCAGACATTATTAATTATCTGCTCCCAAAATTTTTAAAAAGTTATGGCTATTAAGAAAAAAAAATACAAGCATGCTGAAGAAGTCACATAAATTATGTTTTAATAGTAATGGAAATGAGATTTATTCTCCCTGGATAGCTGGATAGCAATTTATCTCAAAATTCTCAGAAATTGCTGTATTACACTAATAATTACAAATGAACAATGGGCAAAACACATTAAATGTTTAAAAAAATATAATATATTTTTTTTATAAAACATACTTTATTAATATTTTTTTATTTCTACACATTTCTTTGTTTCAACACAGAAATGGAAAATAACAAATGGAATTAAATGTGACATTTTAAAATAGAAAAACTTAAATATTATTTTCTTGTTCAACATACTCGAATAATCTGTTATTTTTCAATTTAAAATATATATATATATATATATATATTTTTTTTTTTTACATTATCAGCATGTTTTTGTTTCTGTAGCTTCATCATCTATATCAAATGTAAACTGACACTTGCAGTATAATCTTTCGCACCTGTGCTAATGTTGCTTGTTGACTTTCGAACTAATGGTCACACAGGTGGAGAAGGTATTAAATCGATGGAATTTGACATGCAAGCAAACTTAAGGACAAAGTGCTCAAGCTGGGTGGTATTGGTTATCAATACCGATTAGTGTTCTGGTCTGCCATTTGTGGAAAGGGTGAAGAAGAAAAGGGGAGTGTGCAGAGAAAGTAAACTGAGTCTATTGTGTTTTATGTTGACCAAACTGCTGCATTACTTTGCTCAATCAGTCTTGTTTGTGTGTCCTTCCCTTTGTGACATCTTGAGTGTCCTGTGTCTTTGTTGGCAACATTTCAACCCCCTGAAAGCCTTGAGAAACAACATTTAATCCTTTTATTTTGGCACTTTCTAGTAGACTTGTAATCAGTCGATTTTTTTTGGAGGACATAGAGGGTTTTGACATTTCTGTTGTTGCGCAAACTAAACCATTGTGTGTTTGAATAGACCTAAGTTCTTGAGCTCTGCTTCCTGATAGTGTATGCATGAACACTAAGACTCAGAAGGGAAGGAAAACAGTTCTCAGTGAGTTTGGGAAGGAAGTAAAAAACCCAGCCCTTGTGTGTTCAGATAGCATGCTGTTCTGAGAAGCCTCATTAACAGCTCACATTCCATACCTTAGTCACCTTGTTTTGAAACTCACATTTTAATCAGGCGTTCAGAGGAATAATGCTTAATGTGGTGCATTTAAAATGAGTTTCCAGCTTGGATTTCAAATTAGGATCGTTTTTCAGAACAATGTGGTACTCTGAGGAAATTGTTGACTCGAAGCAAGAGAATAGTGGCTCTTTAGAAACTGCAAAAGGAAGTCTTGTGGGTCAGGAAGGTGCTAAATTAGGAGTCTCCGACATTATTTAGAATGAGAGCAATTGTACTTGAGCTGAACTATGGTTTCTGTGTTAACTTTATTCAGTTCAGACTCAGTCACCAAAAAAATTCATAAGTGAAAAAACAAATCTACATGCATATAAATGTACTAACACTAATGTTTAAATGTTTGGGATTTGTGGGATTTTTATTGTTGAATGAAATTAATACTCTTATTAAGCAAGGATTGATTAAATTGACCAAAAGTGACAGCAAAGACATGGTATTACAAAGATGTTTACTTGAAATAAACTCTGTTCCTTTTAACTGTCTATTCACCAAAGAATCTTGAAAAAATTCTATCTTGGTTTCCACAAAAAAATATTAAGCTGCACAACTATTTTCAACATTGATAATAAGAAAGGTTTATTGAGCAGCAAATCAGCATATTAGAATGATTTCTAAGGATCAAGTGGCTCTAAAGAAATACAAAATTCAGCTGAAAATTCAGATTTGCTTCATAGAAATAAATACAATTTTAAAATATAGTAAAAATATAAAAGTTGAGTTGTAGAAATATATCATAATATAGCCTATCACTGTTTTCAATGTGTTTTTGATCCAATGCAGCCTTGGTGAGCATAAGAGACTTCTTTCAAAATATTAAATATGATACTAACTCCAAACTTTTGAATAATGGTGTATTTTATCATTTTAAAAGTACAACTTTCGAGCAAATTTGACTGAATTGCACGATGTGGTTGACAAAGTACAACATACCATTTTGAATACCAAAATTTTTAGTAAAAATTATTATTTTGCTACGAAATTTAGAAATGTAATAGAGAAGCACAGTTATTATTTTTTCAGTTATTCTCTTTACTAGTAATTGTATGCCATGATCATAGAATTCTTAATTGATTGGTTAACAAATGCTCCAAAGTCTTGATTCATTTTCTGCACTGCTATGAAGTAGTTCCATGATTTTGACTGCACTTCAGTTCAATATTAATATGCAAATCAGATTCGACAAACAATTTATTTATTTTTTGACGGATACTTTTTAATATTGAAACTACTATAGTTTCAGCTGCCTGCCACGTGAAAGCTATCTACACAGCTGTAAAGTAGTTTCATGATTTTGACTGCACTTCAGTTCAATATCAATATGCAAATCAGATATGACAAACAATAAAAGTTTTCGATAGTTACTTTTTAATATTGGAACTACTACATTTTCAGCTGCCACGTGAAAGCTAAATGGGACAACTGTCTACACGCACACAAAACCTTGTTACTCCATGTGCGAGAATTTAAAGTGTAACTTTGAAACTAAATGTAGTCACCAGCACACAACATAGAAGCACTCTTTTAGTCCATTAGAGCGGAGCGGTGGCCCTTTTTCTAACCTCTGTTACCCAGCTCCTAAATTACCCACTGTTCATTCACACACAGGGATGTAAATGGCATCTTATGGAAAGCATTCTTTGTTTTGTTTCAAAAGGTGTCAAGAAGTCAAGATGACAAGTGGAGCGTTGCTTGTGCTTACTGCAGACAAATGAGTCTCAGTAAAGACTTCATTGTTTGGGTCTTGATTTTGGTGTGAAGGGGCGACAATGTCTGACATCTTTAATGCTAACATTATTGATTCCTTTTTTCCTTTAAGTGCTGGTCTTTAATCAGATGTGATAGGTTAAAAAGAAAACTCACGTTAGAGAGCGAGAGGAAGCGTTCCTCAGGAAGATGGAAATGTTCAGGGAGCCTGACTAAGGGAGGAGGCCTGTCAGAATGTTTGTGTTTTATTTGAATTAAGTTAGAGGCTTTCTTGGCACACATTGAATTGTTTCATTGTTTCCAAGGAAGTAAATGTATCAGCTTTCAGATGTTTTATGACTAATAAGAATATGATTAACATATGTAACCAAATATCAATAAATACATGGGTGTGAATTACGTTTTTGCTTTATCTTAGTATTTTATCATAAGTATACCATATATTGCTATTTATCCACCATCCGTTTCAAGTTATTTTAGCTGTACAAAAACAGTAATCATGAACTTTCTAGTTTGTAGCATTTCCTACACTTTGCTAATGGCTAATAATTTGGAAGTCTTGTACATTAACAGAAAATAACTTAAGAAAATAGGATTTTGGGTAATACAGTCAGTCCTGTCGTCCTATAAACTGTTTAAATTAGATATTTTCTGTCAAGCTTTACTATTGTTCTTTATCTGCAGCACAAAAAACGCATGTATAGATAAAATCAATATAGTTAGTTTCCACTATATTATTGTATTTAAATTCCTGCTGCGTTGACTAAATTCTTAATACTTTAAAATAGCTTGAATTATAACTCTACACCCTTAACTTGTAATATATGTATATGCAAATTAGTCCCCGTTTCCATTTAATCACACCAGCTCAGACTACCTACTCCACTTTAACTCGATTAACCAAAATAGTGAATGCTAAACAGTGTCAAGATTAGAATTATAATGTGTTTTATGTATCGCTCTATACAGTGTCAAACACAGCAGTGATGGATACCATAAGGCTTTGGCTTGACTGCATTATCAAACAGCTAATAATGTGTTGCTAACATTACACAAACCATGCTCCGGTGATATGATAATGATATGAAAAGCCCCACCCTCCAAGTTGACAGGATTGGTTACATGTTTGTGATGGCAGGAAATGGGCAGTTTCAAATTAAACTTTTGAGACTGTCTTATGTTTTAAGGAAAAAATACTCTGCAATGGTGTTGACTGATGAATTTTAAAATGTTTTTTCTTCAAAAATGTAAAAAACACCAGATACGTAAACGTGAATTTCACCACTTGGGGTCTTTCCGCCAACCCCTACATTCTCCACCATTGTGGATGTGTTTGGTGTGTGCTTCTCTCTTTAATACCAGAAGACTAACTTGGTTATAGCCTCATAGCGCATTACTGGTTAAGTGGACTAAAGTTATTCTTGTTTCGCAGCGTGACAACATTTTGTTTTTGAGCAAAGCCAGTTTCAGCAATGCCCTTTTTTCTCAGTCTGTGGTTTTACTCCCACATAGATTGATTCTTAGGACAGAGAGTTTTCTTTGGGGCATCCGACCACAAAGATATTTAAATATTTATGATTTCCTTTTGAAACCCAATATAATCATCCTTAATGCATTCAACATTTGTACAAGCCATGAGCATACTGTCTCTATTCTGCAGAGTTAGTGTCTGTAGGCCCAGCAATCAAGTCTATTAGGGGTCATGAACTATGATAACTTTATTTTCCCTCCCTGTTTTGGCATGAGTTCGAATGGTTCCTCTCACTAAACTCAATGACCATAGCACATGGCTACAAAACAGCATAGCTAATTACCATGGTATGTCAAGTACAGCTGTTGCATGTCACATCTCTTTAGCCTCTGACATTCATTATTACACCATTGGCATTGTGACCAAAGGTGAGGCAATTACATTGAAGTCACACTGTCCTCTCACTCAAGCTCTCATCTAATGAAGACTGATAGCAAACTGAAACAATGCTTTATCTCTCTGTTAGTCAATCTGTATTTAACAACATTAGTCTGGAATGGAAGTTGTTTAACCGCAATTATTTCTTTGTTTTTTGTCATGCACATTAGTGGTCAAACTTCATTTTTATTTGTTGGTTTTTCTCACATCAACATTTTTTTCTGCATGGATAAAATAGCTGAGATTTAAAGGCATAGTTAAACTAAAATTAATATTTAAAAATGTTTACCATTACTTTGTTCCAAATATGTAAGTGATATTTTAATATTAGTTATATTCTACTCTAAAAAATATGTTCTTTTATATGAGCTTTTATTTGTGTATTTTCTGTTTTCATTGTACTTTTTTAAGTTTCAGTCAATTAGTTTATTTTGTCATTTGTATTAGTTTTTATTTCTATTTATCATTATTATCATTTATTATCATATATCATTTATTTTTATTTCAGTCTTGGTTTTAGTAATTTTACTACTTCAAACTTAATATAACATTTCCACATTTTGTTTCAGCAATTTATTTCAGCTCAGTTAACAAACATTATTGTTATAATGAATTGTTTTGCTAAACATAACACCAGCTATCTGTATGTTTTCCAATACTATATTTGATGTCTTCATTTTATTAAAATTTTTTTAGGAACCAATTACAATTTAAGCAGTTATTTAAGCACTAAAAGTCTTGCTTTTCTGGATCCCCATTCATTTTAATGGTATGGAAAAACAAGTGTGAACATTCTTCAATTGTTCTTATTTTGTGTTCTACAGAAAGAAAGTAATACAGGACTGGAATGAAATGATGATAAAGTTAATAATGACAAAATTATAGGTGAGTTTAAACAAGATTTTTTCATCACCACCCTACCTCAGTCTTATTTCTCATAAAGCTTCTTATATCTTTTATAGTGCACTTCTGGTGACGTTCATCACCTCTCCACTGCCATTATGACATTAACAAAGCATTCATTTAAAATGTTCTCATTGGTCTTGTCTTGCCACATCACCGTGGTCTAAAAAAACAACTCCAATCCGAGTGTTGCTGCCGTCTTGTTGCGTGCAAAAGAAGATTTTGGCCTCATATGTTTCCTGCTTTTAAAAAAAAAATCAGAAAGCAGGGGATGCATCAGCCGGTTTTCCCCTCCCAGTGACCTGACAAAAAGACCAGGGGCTCTGGGACAAGTCTTCCCACACCGAAATGAAGTTAAGATGTTTCACAAGAGAGTGAGGTCAGGTTCGGATCTCGGTTCACGCTGGGGCATTTGGCGCGTGAGACGAGGAGTGGAATGCATAGTGGAGAGCTCGAATATACTGTTGGACCCCATGAACAGCTTGTAGCAGTTAGTGATGTCAGGAGAGAGAAAAACAAACACAAGGAAGGCTTCAAAGACCAGGCATATCTCTTTCATTAATTCATTTCTGATTTGTTTCCCCTCGTTTCCTTCTTGTTCTCACTCATCCTCACCGTTCCATGTAGCAAACCTTTTGATTGGTTCCTTGTTACATTTGCCAATTTTTTTTCATTGAATGCAGTCACACTATACCTCTCATTTCCTATTGAGTCTTTAAAATCTGATTGGGAGAGTTGGGCTGGCCCTTAGATGACTTTCGCCAGGCCTACATGCTTTTTGAAGTTTTATGTATTGTTAAGCCAGGCCTGGATTGAGGTAATGATAGAACCCTTAAGATTACGATATCCTTAAGCAAAGTTTGCATGCTTGTGAGGGAACAATGGTAATTGTATCCATTGCCTTTTAATAACTTAAATGACAGATCAAAGACTTTGTTCATAGTCCATTTTTGTGTCATTTTACATGTTTACAACAAATGCAATGAACACAAATTTGTCTATCTGGACTTGATTCAGGTATCTGAGGCTGAGGCCATCTTTCCATCTCTACCGAAAGAGCAAGATATATATAGCTATACTGCTGCATATAAGACTTTATTATTAAATAACTATGTTAAAGGAATATTTAGGGTTACATATAGCTTAAATGCTAACTGTAACAGCATCTGTGAGCTGAATAGTAAATTCAACGCAAAGCTCCGTTTGGAAGAACAAATAAAAGGGCAACGATCTATGAGGCGAATACACAGCATAGCAGTATTAAACTAAGACACTCTCATGGAAATTTCTAACTGTTCTACTTTTTTGGCGAATCGGGGACTAATTCATATGCATTTGTAAGTTTTATTACAATCTTCTTAGTGCTTACGCCCCACTGACGGTTAGATTTAGGGGTGAACCTTCATGCTGTTCAAAATTGTTTTTATAATAATTGTTTTCACACAAATTACATAATTTGAATACCGATGAAATGTCCAACTTGTTAAATAATTGTATTAGGGTTATGTCAAGTATAGTATATTAATTTTTTCATAACATATTTTGTGCATAAACTTATTAAGAAATTAATTTAAATTCATTCTTTAATTTAAAAGAATCTGGTACATTTTTCAGAATTATTGTCTGAAGTTAACTGTTGTTGACTGTTGAAGCTAACTGTTTTTTTATAAACAGGGTTGTTATTGATATTATTTAGTTTTACTAAAGCTAAAATATTTTTTTTAATTAATTATTTGAAATAATTTAAAATAATTACGAAACTTTGAAATCTAAATGAAAACCAAAAAAATCTAACTAAAATTGAATTTAAAATATAACCAGATATAACTAAAATATAATAGGTCTATATATAAAAAACAAATAAAACTGCCAATAAAAAAATATTTTTTTAATGGATTTTGCTCTTGCATTTTTGCACAGATTAGAAGGGTGTTTTGTCTTTTGTGAATACAGTTCAATCAGAGTATTTTGAATCTCAAATTGATTACTTTAATGAAGTTTTCTTTTAAGTGAATCAAATTTATACAGCCCAACCAGTGTATTGTGATATCTCAATGTAACTCGAATTAATCAGTTATTTTTAGTGAATCAAACGCATATAACTTAAATCAGTGTAGTTAAATGGTTGTTCTTTAGACCATGTATAATTACATGTGCACATTATGAGTTTTGTCACTAATGTTTTATAAATATTATTTAAAGGAATATTTTTGTTTTGGGATTATTTTTTGACGTGTTAGGGCCAGATATTATGTTTCATTAATTCTTAAGTCTAAGCGCCTTTTGAAGTAATTATTTTAAATGCCATAATCTCAAAATTTGGTAATGCAATTGCATTTCTTTTTATCTGTATTCTTTAAAAGTACTAAAATAATTGTCATTAAGGAACCAGAAGCTTCAGAAGAGTTACATTTACATTTCCCTTTTCCACTGTTTGGTTTGGTTGCCTATTCCTTTAATTCTGGTTTAATCAGGGTGATTTGTGGCAAAATTCAGATCTTCACTCTTTTTCTGAGATTCTAGACAGACCAAGATGAACCATACCATTTGTGGATGTCCGGAGTGTGTAGCATACCACAAATTTCATCACGGTGGTGTGTATAGGTTTTTGGAGTTGTTTTCTCAGCCGACTGGAGGCCGGTATTTTTGTCAGTATGTGTTCGTTATCCTCCCTGATGAGCACCGTTGGATGTGTTTGTAGAATGTATGTGTGTACGTGACAGGGCAGGGTTGCGAGGTCAGCGGTGGGTTGGCTGGTAGACAGGTGACAGCTGCTCCCACAGCTCAGACTGCAGTAAAGTGGAGACAGCACAGACTGCGTGTTGTTCTGCCCTAAACACAACAAACATGCACCGGGCAACCATAAACAAGCATAAATAACAAGCCAAACCTTTGCATATGAAATGCCAATTGACCCTGGTTTTCCAATGATAAAGTAATACAACTATAATTGTGATCATCAGGATGTACACATTCATGCAACTCGATATCTGCTGTCGTTGAAGCAAAAAGGGGGACCAAGAGTAAAAATGATGTTGCCTTGCATCCAAAGAACACTAAATCCCTTTGCGCTCACCTGGGTTTTGATGTGGCAGCCTGACATCAAACGTCAGACCACATCTGAAGTTTGCCTGGTCTTAAGTTTTGTTGATAGTTAAGCACAATTTTAAGCTGCATTCATCACAACTAGTCATTATAACTCTAGGTAAAAACAGAGGGTTCCTTACTGAACAGCCTCCGTTTTGGTTGAAAGTCACTTTACATGCATGTTTTATAAAAGTTTGACATTTTAAATAGCTAGAAATCTTGTAGCATTGAATTGAAAAATATATGTTTTTCTCTCCATTAACATTTGTGTATCTTCATTTGTTCTGGTTGTAAGTGCAGTGGTTCTCAAACTTGTTGACTCAAAGGTCCCCCAATTCAATACAATATTCAATCCTCAGAATTAAAAAAAGAAATTGCAAGTATTTATAATATTGAATTAATTAACCACCAGTGAATTTTTTGTACTCAGAAGTTCAAGAACTGTATGTTTTTCAATAAATGCAATATTTTTTGGGAATAAATGTTTCTGAATGTAATTTAGATTAGACATCCGGCACCCCAGAACATTTATCTGGACCCCCTAGAATCACTACCTTATTTTTGACTAGTTTATTTAGACTAGAGATTTATCGTCATTATTGTTTATATATTTAGTGATGGTGCTTTAAATCCACTGTTTCCAACAGTACATTTCAAGAAAGTTACTGTGAACGTTTTGTGCAATAATAGTCTGTTTATTTGTTGAATATCTGTTTGCCAGTGGCCTGTGTGTTCTTGCATTGAGCCGGTGCTATTTTTGAAAGGTTGGTCTTTTTGTGTTGGTCTCAAGCAAACGTTTTTGTCTGTTTCCTCTTGCCTTGCTGTTTTTTTCAGCATCTTACATCATGAGTATTGCATTTCTAAGACTGACACATTGAAAACTTATCAACACGTTTCGAGACCCTTGCATTCTTTTCCATTGTTGGATTCAGCTTTTAAAACAAGGCATGTCCTGTTTGAATGGACGCAAAGAAATGCGCTTGATCCAATTTATACACAGCTTCCTGAATAACTTGTTAATTTTTGATATGCATATGTTGCTATAAAATTCAAACAGATTAGGGATGAAAAAAGGGTGAGTAAAGTAAGGAATAATTGACGAAGGGCCGTTGAATTATTAGAAAAATAATGCACACCCGAGGTGGTGATGCGGTCACAATGCGAAGCGGAGTGCATTATTTTTCTATTAATTCAATGGCTCGGAGTCAATTATTCTGCTTATACTTCAGTTTCCACACCTCAAGACATCGATCAGATGATATATTTCAAGGCATTCGTCCGGTTTTTCTACTTCAATCGCTATTGTGAGTAGGCGTATTTATTCCGCATCTCATCCAACGCCTCCCTTGCTAATTCCAAAACGTAATTTTAAACCATAACGGATGCTTGAGCCGTTGATAGTAGACCAATACAGTTAATACAATTAATAACTAAGTTATGAGAGAGAGAGAGAGAGAGAGAGAGAGAGAGAGAGAGATGTTACCTCTGTGAGTCAGTGATCGGCAGCAATGAGACTTTAAGTTACGAACAGAGCCATTGTTGCTACATCGCTTGTGAGAAGTCATGTAGTTTTTAAGTTCTTAAACTACGTTACTGATAAGATCATCAGAGTAGTGCTAACTACATTAGCGCTTATGTTAACGTGTGAGCAAACTATATGTGTGTCTGTGAGGGAGAGACCAAGAGCGGGAGAGAGAGAGAGAGTAGGCTATGTGCTTTCCGTACATAATAAAACGTAATTTTGTGGCAAAAACATGGACAAGATCTGTCGATTTTATCCTTTTGTTTACTGTATTTATTTGTTTGGCCAGTGTCGTTGTGGGTTTTGGTTATTTTTCTGTAAGACCTTTGAAATAACATAAATAATTTGGCGAAGTAATACGGAACTGTAATGCGGTCAAGAGAGAGCTGCCTGGAACTACGTTCGCCGTGCGTTTCCCTGAAAATAATTGCACACCTCAGAACGTTCGTCAGCCAATCAGATTCAAGCATTCAACGGCCCCGTAGTATAATGATGAAATAATTGTCATTTTTGAGTGATCTATCCATTTAACACAACAGTAAAAATTCTTACAGGTAAACTGGAGCACCCTATAAGCTCAATTTGCTGATTGACGTAAATGTCTCTTTAACGATCTCGGTGTGAATTGAAATGGGTGATCCTCTGGTCTCAGCATATTTGATATTCAAGCAGTCAGCCAGATTGCAGTGTAGTCTCTCTCTCTCTCTCTCACACACACACACAAACACACACACACCATCCCTCTCTCCATCTTTGTGTATGTGTGGTGGTATTCTTGCAATTACAGGGTGGGCAGGGGAACCGGCAGAGGGAGAGCCTGCACCCATACAGGCATGATATAATAGCTGAGGTTTACCACTAGTATGCAGCTGCCAATGTTTCAAAATATCAGCCACTATTTAGTGCCTCCATAGACCCACTTTTTATGATATGGTCTCATATACCCAGCCTATGTATTTTAAATAGTATGGGTTTTACCTTGTGACTGTTTTGATGGTAGTAATACTTCTTAGTACAGTCATTTGTAAAAACTGTGTTAAATGCATTAAAACTAAAAAAAATTAAAGAGAGGAAAGCTTAGTGTCTCGATTAACAGTTTTTCCATCTGAATTGCAGCAATTTGTGGGCTTTAATGACTGAGGAGATTTTATTTTCACTGCTCTGTTTCTCTCAGAATATGTTTTGTACAGCTCCCATTCTGTAACCTATAATTTGTTCGTTTTTTTCCAGTGATCTTCACGGAAATGTGTTCTTTTGTTTTGCTTTTAGAACACCATGATTTCTTGCATGAGCTAAGCTGCAGTGTGTTGTTGTTTACCTACCAAGATTGACTGATAAAGAGAGCCTAAAATTAAAATGTGGTCATCATTTACTCATCCTCTTGTTGTTCCAAACCTGTATGACTTTCTTCTGTGGAAAACAAAAGATCCAGTGTTGTTTTGGACCCCACTGGCTTTCACTTTATGAACAAACAATTCTTCAAAATATCAACTTTTGTGATATTTTACAATCTTTCCACAAGCCTAGTGAGTTTTGCTTTGTATCCATGCAATGATACTATGAAAGTATATAGAATGGAATTGACAAAACTGTCTGTACAGCACTGTTTCAGGAAACAAACAAAAAGTAAGTTCGTAATACAGCATCAAAAATTCAACCACTTCAAAAACTGAATAAATATAAACTTTTTTTTACTAAGGAATTTAAGTAAATTAGGTTTTTATATATTTTTTCATAACAAAACATGTGCTAATTGCATTAATGTATATACTCCCTTTGAAAAGTTTAGGTCATGAAGATTTTTTTGAAGGAATACGTAATTTTATTCAGCAAGGATGCATTAAATTGATCAAAAGTGATAGTAAAGACTTTTACATTGTTACAAAAAAGTTATATTTCAAGTAAATGCTTTTAAACTTTCTATTCATCAAAGAATCTTCAAAAATGTATTACAGTTTTAAAAAATCAGTACAAACGTTTTCAACATTGATACAATGCTTGAGCAGCAATCCGCATATCAGAATGATTTCTGAAGTATCCAGTGACACTGAAGACTGGAGCAATGATGCGGAAAATTCAGCTTTACCATTAGAGGAATAAATTGCATTTTCAAATATATTAAAATGGAAAACAGTTATTCTAAATTATAATAATATATCACAGTATTGTTGTTTGTGATCAAATAAATCCAGCCTTGGTGAGCAAAAATAATGAATTATTATTAACCACACAACTTTTGAGCAATAGTACATATATACTATATACTAAGCATGTAGAGTTATTTAATTAGACAAAAACTGTGTAATTCAGTATGAATCATCAATATCTTTTGCCCTGTTTTGCCAGAAGAAAACAGAAAATATGAATTTTGGCAATATTTAGAAGTACACTAATATATTCATAGCTTTAAAGCTAACATACTTCTTTATTATGATATTATGGTGTCTTTGATGGGACCTCTTAAGGACCCTGTCTGATCTACTTCTCTTCTCTTCACGATGCCTTTTTTTAATCAATCTCTTCCATTGTAATTTTAACTGCCAGCTCACCAGAATATCATGTTTACATGAATCAGCAAATAACTCCAGTGTGTTCAAATAAACATGCAAAGGGCACAGGCACAGATTAAAGAGGCCTATTAAACTGTAAAAAAAACCTCCTAAATTGGCTATTGGTGTTTTTCATCTTGTTCCAGCAGCTTTTATTAGGCAAGGTGCTCAGACGGTTAACGGAGAGGACAGTCGGAGCGTCCCGCAGTGTGATGCGGGGGTCTGTATGGTGCTCATTATGGATGTGAAGCACGGGCTGTGTGGCACAGCACTCAAAGCCTGCTGCAGTAGAGAAGGAAGGCCTCCCGCATGGGGCATAATTAAGGCTGGGGAAAACACGAGCCCTCATTATCTGTCGTACGAGATCTCCCACTACTGTACTACAGTTATAACCTTTGAAGGGTTCACCTGATGGAAGTGATGTCAGCTAGATTAGACAGATGGAACTGGTTAAGAGCATATGGCGTTTTAAACTGATACACAGAGCTTTTCTGTGAGATGTTTCTGCGGTATTTGAACAACGATTAGTCTTGAATTTGATGAGTCATTCAAAACAATTGACTTTTTGGGCAACATTTGAAGTATCGACTTTCAACAGATTCTGTTGACACTGACAACCATTTATAGATAAGTAGCATTTCCCTCAGGTATGTCTAAACAATTTGATGTGCTAAACCAAAAAATAAATAATTCACTCTTAACAATAAAAGTTATTTATTGGCATTGATGGTTCCATGAAGAACCTTTAACATTCATGGCACCTTTTTATTCCACAAAAGGTTCTTTATAGTGGAAAAGGTTTCTTTAGAATATTAAAATGTTCTTCATGCTAAGAAGAGCTGTTCACTGAAAGTTTCTTTGGGGGACCGAATATGGTTCTTCGGTTGCATTGCTCCAAAACCCCCCTTTTTAAGTGTTGAATGGAAATTTTGGCTACTGTTAATCTATTTCCTAAATCATTCTTCCTAATGATCTGTATCTCTCCAGGTGTGTGGGCCAACAAGGTTGTGGTTCCTGAGCAGGTGACTGCAGTGCTTGGGAAAAATGTTACTTTGACCTGCAGGGTGGAGGTCAGCACAAACCTTAGTCTGACCCAGAGTTCCTGGGAACACCGTCTGCCCTACGGCACCGTAACGTTGGCTGTCTTCAACCCCCAATACGGGACCTCCGTAGCTGACGAGTACAGCAAACGTGTGCACTTCATCAAGCCCTCAGTGCATGACATATCCATTGTCCTGCAGGGAGTGGGATTTGCAGACATCGGGACTTACACTTGTAAAGTTGTCACCTTCCAACTTGGAAACATGCAAGCATCCACAACTGTAGACATTATGGGTGAGTATATCTTTGTGGACAGTATTTACTCTATATAATTGTGTAGGAGTAAATTCCTTGAGGCGAATCATTTTGTAAAACATTAGAATCCTCTTGAACCCTATGGGTCATACATTTTTCATAAATTTTCATTGTCATTCATTCATGCATACATTCATTTTTTCCCAGGTTTGAATGGTTTTAAGCACAAAAAAGTGCTGACAATAGCAAAACCTACATACACACAATTATTTATTTATACAACACACTTAAAATTGATTAACCAACATTTCAAAAATTCTCTATTGAAACAAGACTGGAATTATAGGGAAGTGTTTTAGAAACTTCTGTTGAAATGGCTTATTTTTGTATATTGTTATTATAGAAAGGGCTGGAAACACCCTTCACAGAGCCCTTTTTCTGCTCGAGTGAAATGAAGCATTGTCAAACACTACAGAGATGACAAAAATATGTGTCACACACTGGCGTGATAGCACTTAGCACATTCCTTCTATTTTGATTTGTGGGGTGTCATTTTTTTCTCCTTGTTTATTTCCTGCGGCAAAATATAAAAATAGAAGCTAATCTTTTCCCTATTATAAGTGGTAGAACTTCAGAATTGTATCGATCCAGTCTGAAATGGAATTACTGATTCAGACGTTAAAGCAAAGCCCTATTAGTCCTTGGCATTTTCACAGAAAAGGGAGACATTTACCCAAACCTCTAAAACTATAAAATCACTGGCCAATGAGCTGCTTCGAGTTTGTGTGTTTTTTGCACACACGCTTGAAACCGCCATTCCTATTCCTGTGAATTTAACAATGATGAATCATCGGAATGAATTCTCAATGACCGTGTGAATTTGTACAATAAAACACATCAGATGTGGCATGCAAGCCAAGCGGTATAATTTGTACCCACAATTCATTCTTTTCCTTTTTTAACATAATTACTTTGCTTTCACTTGGAGTCCATTATAATGACACAATTGTTTGGCGAACTGTGGTTTTGGCGACATCCCTGGTCTGCAACCCAGAGCTGGAATGTTTTGGGTCTGGGTTTGTGTGGGGCGACAGTGAGCCGGCCTTAATTCATGCCCCATCTAATGATAAATCAATACCCGTCCCTCTCTTGGGCCTTCGGCCACCCACAACCTTCACGTCAGATCAGCTGCTTCTCCGCTTCTGTCAGGAGGGTTGGGTGTGAATGAGTTGCCAAGATGCCCCTGCAAGCTCTGAGTCAGCAGAGCTCCAGCGTGATGCAGATGGCATGGAGTTCAGGTTTGATGAATGTCAGCACTCTGTGATACGCTGTGGGTCCCCACCATTCAGGTGCCACAGGGCTATATTTAGCATTAGGGGTCCCTGGGGTTATTTCGATTTCTCGTATACAGGAGCGGCCTGTAAACGGAGTAGAACAGGTGTGTGGAGCAGACGGCCTTGCGTGTAGGATTAAGTTGACGTTCCTGGCCCACATGGCCAAACTGTTTCTTAAGAGCGCAGCTGTTGCAATTCTCTAGAGTGAGTGTTGGAGAAAAAAAGAGGGAAAAGGACAAATTAAAGTAGTATTGATACGATTTTATTTATAGAGGATTTTATGGCTGCAATCACAGTTCACTGTGGCCCAAAATTCTGACCATTGCCAGTTTCATGCAATACACTACTAGATTTGTATACCAGGGTTTTTGTTTTGATCAAAAGTGACATTAAAGACCTTTGTAATGTTACAAAAGATTTATATTTCAAATAAAAGTGGTTCTGTGAAAATTTCTATTCATCGAAAATGAATCCTGAAAAGAATTTATGATGAATAACATAAAAATATTAAGCAGCAAAACTATTCTAAATATAAATGTTTCTTGTTAAAATGATTTCTGGAGTACTGGAGTAATGATGCTTAAAATTCAGCTTTGCAAGCACTGTATATTACATTTTAAAATACATTAAAATAGAAAACAGTTACTTTATATTATAATGATATTTCACAATATTATACTGTACATTTAAACAAGAAATGCAGCCTTGGTGAGCATAAGAGACTTCTTTCACAAACATTTACAGACTCTGAACAGTAGCCAATGTGACAGTATCAGCAAGGACCTATACATTATTATGTCAATAATGGATTGTGATTAAATACAATTGTAGCTTTATATGTTTAATATACAGTTACTCAAATCTGTGATATTTTACTAATTTAAATTTTTTTAAATTACCATTATAAAATAGAACAGAAATGTATGAATGTGTTTAAAACTAATTATAAATGTGCAATATATAGTTAGTTATAATTAGTAGTAGGGTGGTGGTGATTAGTATTTTAAAGAACAGGTCACAATTATTATGTTGTCATGTTAATGCTTATGCATTTAAAACTATAATTTTTTTCAAATTGTATGTAATTACAAAATCATGATATCATATTCAGTGTATTTGTTGATTACCTTATAATGAATATGCCAAAGTATGGTGTTATATGCATGTGTGTTGCCAGTGTAGTATAAGGATATATGGACCACATTTATAATGTCACATGGATATCCTCACAAAACTGAATTTGAACAGAAAATTGAAATCAGACACGGTCTTGTGTGAATGTAATCTTTGAGGTGAGTGGTCACTTAGCTAATGTTGTTTCAGAAATAAAAACAATAGGTGAAATTGAATCAGTTGCATTAATTCAAGCAGTGTGGGGTTTTGTTGCTCAGGGCAGCTGAACATTTCACAATGATTGATTCAGCTGTAATACACAATGTGTCTTTCCAACCTTTTGTACTCTTTAAATCCATGTGGACTTTCTCAATAATATTAAGACACTAGTATGCAACTTTTCTGTAGAGACAGAAGCCACTCAGACCTACTCGGGGATGTTGTTGTACTCCTACCTCAACACTCAGTAGTTTCAGATCATCCATTTTTAATGTGAATTTGTTGGTTTGGTGTAATAAATCAATTCTGAGTGTACTAAGGCCAGTTTCCACCCTTTACATGGTTTCTTTTTTCCATTCCTTCCTTATTTATTCATCTTGTTGTATATCATCCTGTAGGGTCAACATCAATAAGTCTTTTTGAATTTGTACTCATTCATATTTTTATTATTTATTTCTTGTTTTCTCGAGGCACGTGTATTTCAAGTAATCTTGTAGTCAAGTATTGTAATATACTTTATTTTTTTTTATTTTAAATGTATCTTTTATTATTTTTAAAGTATTTAAAAGCAGTACTATACAGTAAAAGTAGTAATTTTGTGAAATAATATTATTTAAATTAACTGCTTTCTATTTGAATATATTCTAACATGTAATTTATTCCTGTGATCAAAGCTGAATTTTCAGCATCATTACTCCAGTTTTCCAGTCACATGATCCTTCAGAAATCATTCAAATATGCTGATTTGCTGCTCAAGAAACTTTTGTATTTTTATGAATGTTGAAATCAGTTGTGCTGCTTTATATTTTTGTGGAAACCATAATACATTTTATAAATGTCTTTTACTGTCACTTTTGATCAATTTATTGTGTCCTTGCTGAATAAATGTATTAATTTCTTAAAAAAAAAAAAAACTTACCCCAAAATGTTGACCACTAATGTGTTCTTAAAACAAATATACATTTTGTTTTATACACAAATGCCTATAACAGATGTTTAAAAATAATATTATTTCATAAAAACAAGATTTAAAATAACATTTTATCTTGTAAGCATCTCAGAGCTTATTGTTCAATTTAGTCTCCTTCTCGTTTCCTCCCTTTAGTGGAGCCAAAAGTCTATGTGACTCCTGGCTCCTTGTCTCTGTTGGATGGAGATGGTCAAATTCTGGTGGCAACATGTACAGCTGAAAGGGGTCGTCCAGCAGCAGAGGTCTTCTGGGAATCAGACCTGCCAGGCCAGACAGCAGTCGTGTCAGAGCCGGAGCCTGAAGGCACTACCACCACTTTAGCACAATACGTCTGGGCCCCCACCCGGGATGCATTTGGCCGGTCCCTCAGCTGCGTTGTACGTCACCCGGCCCTATCCAAGGATTTCCGCATTCCCTACCGGCTCAATGTGTTTTGTGAGTGTGAATTGCTTTTATCAAAAAAGCGTTACTCCTGTTTTGTATTTCAAGATCTCCGTGGGTTTCCTGTATGCTACAAGGAGCGCTGATTGCTCACTTTTGCCACTCTTAAACTCAGAAGATGTCAATTTAGGAGTCATTTTAACATCTTAATCCTCAGTGTGCTTCCCTTTGGCATCTTGAACTGTTGGCTGCTGTCTGTTTGAACGGCATGCTGTTTAATGGAGGCGCTTTATGAAATATTGATCTGAGCGCAGCAAGGGCAGCAACAGGAACGGAAATACAAGTGGGGGAGTTCATACTGACAGAAGGAGGCTTTAGACCTCAATAAATCACATATTGCCTTCCAAAGTGTTTAAAAGTGAGAAAACTACTTTTGAGTTTTACAACCTCATTGATTAATAATAATGGTTTTATCATCGACCAAGCTGACCATGAAAACACTACAACAATTTGATTTATTGTTGAAGTCTTGTTCAAAACATAAATCTTACATAGATTTAGTTATATTATGCTTAACAGTAGAATAAAACAATAATGTCAAGGAATCTAAATTTAATGCAAGTTAAATTTATAAATGATAATATGTAAATTTAATGATAATATTTGTAATATATTGTATTATGAGAGCTTTTAATTATCATTCTCCCCATGGTTGCATGTGTATGATTACAAATACTGCAAAAATGGTAATACTGTGAAATATTAATGCAATTTAAATATATAATTTCCATTTAAATGTTTTTAAATATAATGTATTATTATGATGTCAAAGCTGAATTTTAGAAGAATTTCTCTCAATTCTTCAGTACCACGTGACCCTGAAATTTAGTGATATTTATGCTTAAAATTAGGAAAAAAATGGCAATCCATCAAAAAAATATAAATAAATTCAAGATATATTTTAATTAAAAGTATGTGTGCTTACAGTGTAATTAAAGTGTACTTACCCAAGAAAGTACTGGTTAGTATAATGTTACTACATGGGTTAAGGTTCAGGGCTAGTACCTAGTTTTACCCAGTTATTGTTATTGTTATAAAAAGTACACAGTATGTACACAAGCTACTGTATTTTCTTAAAAGTCTTAACATCTCTCTTAGTCGTATGCTGCTCAAGCTAAATTTTTATAAAGTTTTAATAACATTTTTACGTTTTAATAATGTTTAGATATTTTATCAAACAAGACAGATTTACAAAATCTGGGATTTACAGAGCAGTGTTTAAAAGTGCAACTGTGATTTGCATTGTTCAGTAAGAAACTTGAACACTGGCTATTTTGATGAGAATTTGATCATGTTGTTGTTATATAGACTGCTGGGGTTGAATATCAAGGCTCTCTGTTTCACTCCTGAATCTTCTCTCCATATCACACATCAGTTTATTTTCTCAGCCACAGCTAGTCCTCAGTGTCCTGAGGTTTCTGTGTAATTGAGTTAGCCAATCACCTCTCCCCTTGCTGTTTCTGGGACTCACGTCCATAGCGTGAGAATGGTTTCATGCTCAATTTTAATATCTTATAAAAATAACATTAGTTCTCATTGCTTAGAAATTGTTCTTTACAGAGTACTACATTTAATTAATTTCCAAAGTAGCATTTATATGGATTAAAGGGAAAGGTCACCCCCCAAAAAAAATTTTATTCTGCCAAAATGTACTCAATTTATTTAATTTAAAATATTTCACTTGGCTATAATTTTGGGTTGAGAACAGTTGAAATATGGTACACAAGTCATATTTTCTACTTTATGGGACTTCAAATGTGCTTTTTGCCATTTTTAGAATTTGTCAGCCCCAATTTTGATTCATTTTCATTGTATAGAAAAGAACAGCATAGACATTTCACAAAATATTAGGACTGGCTTGACAATATCCATTACTTGATTTTAATCAATATTCATTTTGAAGAATCAAAATAAATTCTTAAATCACAAGAATCAGTCTTTGAATTATTGAAATACTTGTTTTTATTACAACCACCATATAAATGTTTATATTTTAACAACAAATTGGAAAAAAAATTATATAATTAAGAAGTTGATATAAACTGCCTTGTGTTCAATTTACAGTAAATATACAAATAGTTATTTAAGTGTTGATTATAATATCTAAAAATGAATAGCAAATTAATTTAATAGATACATTTTAACCTTTAACATTAAAGCAATGTACTACTAGATGTCCCCTATTTAGTATACAACATTAGTTAAGAGATATGGAATATATAAATTGACATACTGTATCTGAGATATATTCAGATGAAATTAAATCAAGAGTTTGTCAAATTAAATTTAATTGATTGCGTGAAATATGTGTTAATACCCAGCCCTACAATATCCTCTTTTGTGTTCTGTGGAAGAAAGAAAGGGGTTTAGGTTTTGCTAAGCACTATATATTTTTATAGCTAGGCGATCATTTTATTTCTTTTGATTTAAATTATGTTACAGTTACTCCAGATGTTATGGTGATGGGCCAGCAGGATGTGTGGTACGTGGGACAAAAAAATGTACAGCTGGACTGTAGAGCCAATGCCAACCCACCTGCTCTTTTGTACCACTGGACCAGGTCTGTAAACAAAATTTGCTACTTCTAATATGTCAGTTCAATGGTAAACTTCAGCTTCAGTGTTTTAGAAGAGAATTCAGGGTGGCTTCCTGCTGCAAAACTTGTCAACAAGCTCTAAACTGATAATCATGTCTTTTGTCACTCCTCAGACTGGACGCCCCAATGCCTGCAAGTGCGGACACATCTAATGGCAGCCTGGTGTTTACTCGTCCTTTAGAGCTGAACGACTCTGGACAATACAGGTGTGAAGTTCAGAACGACATTGGACAGAGCTTTAAGGATGTACACTTCCTGGTACAAGGTGAGAATTTTCATGTAACCTTTCAGGTCCACAGATACTAGTGATGATGTATTCTCCATGGGCGGCTGAAGTTTTAGCGTGGTTGATAAATTATGTCCTGACATTGTCTCTGCCTTCGTGAAACAGACACCATTCATACTTACCCACACAGTCAATTATTCAAGTGAGGCATTGAGGCACAAAAAAAAGCAGAGTTGGTGACTCGGTGAAGCTGGGTAAAAATACAAGGTTAAAACACTGATTTTTTTTTTACCTTTTACCATGGAACCTCATAACTGGCTCATAATTGAGCAAACTCTCTATTGTTCTCCATAGCCCTGCTGAAACTTTCACATAAATTCTAAAGGTTTTTGGACTTCATTGGTGCACAAACATGGATGACAGAAGAATAGAGAAAAACTAAATGATATAGGGAAAATCAGGACCTGGGCTTCTGTTCTTTGAAGAAGTTTAGAGTGACTTTCTTAAAATGAAAGTTGTCTCAAGTTGACGTCCCATAGCTGATAGACCAAATTATTTATTTATTTATTATTTACAAATGATTTAAGTTATTTTATACCATCTAAAAGTGCAATATTTTTTACATCCTTTTTCTTTTTAGTGTCCTCTGAAAAAAATTGATGTACCAGTCTTGAAGACTTGTTCACTGTTACTGTGTCTTCACAGGCCTCCAAATTCAAATAATTGTGCCCTTTGGTGCCTAAACCTGCTGTTGCATCAGCAAGATTTAGTTTTTCCTCTTAGTCATTGCAAGTTCTGTCCTTTTATCTTCTGTAATAACCTTTAAATAACCACCTGCCTCTAAACATTATTTTCCCTTGGCCCTCACAGAATCTGCTGACTGTTTTGTTTTTTGGGGACAGAATTATTGGTACAATATCGATCAATATATATATCAGATATTGGATATTTAGTTGTTCATTTTCCCTGTTTTTACATTCAGATTTATTTTTTGTCATCTAGCATTTAAAATGTTTTTAAAATAATAATACATTCGGCCTTCCATACTGTAGGCTTTAATACTTTAATGCACTTGATTAATTTGATGTGTGTGCATGTGCACGCGTGTGTGAATTTTTTTTTTTTCATTATTAAGACAAAATAGTATATTTATATATTTTATATTTATACATTATAATATCAACTTGTCAGTAGTGACCAGAATTTTTATGTTGGTGTATATTGTTATTTTTAGCATTTATTTTTATTTATTTTACTTCATTTTTCAATTTTATTTTATTATTTTATTTTTATTTTTAAGGTATATGTTTGAAACAAGACAAAAATTGCCAGTGGATATGAAGGGAAAAAATAGTTATTTTGGGGATATATTTATATTTTAGTATTTTTTAGCTACTGTTATAGTTTATTCATATTTTGAATTACTATTTCTTTTTTATTTTGTACTTTCTCTTGTCATTATAATTTTAGGTATTATTATTATTATTATTATGTAGTACTTTAGTTTTTTGTTAGTTTTGTTATGTCTATATAGTTTTCATTTTCATTTTTTAGTTTTATATATTTTATAACATAAACATAAACTAAATAAAAAATGTTGCCCTGGTGACTTTTTAAGTGTTTTTATTAGTGCTGCCAAACGATTAATCGCATCCAAAATAAAAGTTTTTGTTTACATATGTGTGTGAACTGTGTATATTTATTATTTATATATAAATACACACATGCATGTAGATATATAAGAAAAAGATGTTGTTTATATATAAAATATTGAAATAATATAAATGTATGCATGTAAATATATATATATATATATATATATATATATACTGTATTTGTGTGTATTTATAAATACATAATAAATATACACAGTACACACATATATTAGTAAAAAAATATATTTTGGATGCGATTAATCATTTGACAGCACTAGTTTTTATATTTTATTTAATTTCAGTTAAAGTTTATTTTATTTCAAGTAAAAAAAAAATGTGTTTAATCTAGTTAACTGCTCAATTTAATGTTTCATGCTCATTTTACAACTACATTTATTTTGTTTTAATAGTACCAATTTTAATATCATAATCAGTACCAGCCAGAATATTAAATCAGAGCATTTTCTTCACAACTTGTCTTTAATTATGTATCGGTTTGCCTATATTTTGTATTTTTTGTTTTGTACAATTTTTCTATATCTCACCCTCTCAGAGCTGCCCCCGACCACTGCAGCCCCCAGCACCACCAAGTCTATCCTTCCTGACACCAGCTTAACTATCACCGCTCCCATCAACCAACACGCCCACTTCAGCGCCCCGACCCAGGCCTCTCCGCCGGACAGCGGTCTGGGCACTATCGTGGGCGGTGCTGTCGGTGGGATCCTGATCCTGGTGTTGCTGATGGCGCTGGCGGGGGTTTTCTACATGCGCCAACGCCGAACTTTCAGAGGAGACTACTACACCAAACAATACATCGGCCCATCCGACATGCAAAAAGAGTCACAACTGGATGCCCTTCAACCCCATGAGCTTCAGGACGTTTATGGAGACGACTCAGGCAATGGCAGCCAAGACTTGAAGCCCAAACCCGAAGGAGACATTATCTATCCCGATTATCCCAATGACCACAAAGACATGGAGGGCTGGGGAGATAATCTCAGCCTTCAGAGAGAGGGAACGTATTACTCCGACCACCACAACCATCATAACGTGAACCCCAGTGGGCCGCCGCTACACAACGGCTCCCCTTACATGCAGGATGAGTGCTACGACAATGGCACAGACAGCGACTACGTGTCTCATGTGGATGGATCCGTGATTTCACGCAGGGAATGGTATGTTTGAAAAGGCAGGGGAACTTTTACTGGACAACAATTATTTAAAATCAGCAAGAAAGTGTTATTTAACTCAGCAGAGTGAGATAAAGTGTACGTATTTTATATATATTTCATGCTTGGTTTACGATTTCATCCTCACGTTTTACACATGGCAAACGGCTATAATTTACTGCAGATATGTTCTGGATGGACTGCTGTGACTTCAGGATATAACGGGAGAGGTTTACATGGTTTATGATCATAGGGTGGATTTACACAAAGAAAACAAGTCTGCTAAAATTAAGCTACACTGTGTGCGTAACCATTCCAGTTACCACATTGCACGTGACTGTTAGCTTTAAAACCAGGTGCAGCGTATTCTTGGTTCCTTCTGCTCACTTTTTTTGTATTAAATATATACATATGACTTCTCCAGTGTAGGAGCAAAACATTTATTTTCACACGAAGAGGCACATGAACTGAGTTTGAAAGTCTTGAGTCCTAACGTTTTGATTGCAAGGATATTTTGTTTTTCTTTTTAATCAGTATTTTGATCTAGTTTTTGAGAAAAAAAAATCTAAATTTATTAGAATATATGAATATTATAATAAATAATATAAATATATTTTTGAGAAGCAAAAATAGCATAAGATAGCATTCTTTGGTGTTCCATGAAAGAAAGTTGTGTATTTAGTATTAGTATTAGTATTGTTGTTTTATAATTTAAACATAAAAAATAGGTTTATGTTTAAAACAAGAACAAAAATGGCAGTGGGGTTTATGCTAAGTGTACTTCTCAGCTAAATGTATTTAATATACTAATATTTTATATTCTCCAGAAAAAAATAGTATTTTATCTTATACAATTTTAATATTTAAAATAAGATGTAAAAAACAATTGAAAAGCAAACATTTTTTGAGATTGCATAAAGAATAATTTTTTTAAGTTCATTGGAAGAAAGAAAAATATTGTTGTTTTTATTAAAAACTATTTTTGTTTAAAACAACAACAAAAAATCGCCAGTCGAATAAGAAAAAAAAACTTAATTCAAGATGTAATGTGCATATTTTATTTACCGCTTAATGTATTAAATACATTTCAATGATTATAATATCTTTAAAATAAGATATTCTTTTTTCGAGAAGAAATTGCATAAGATTGCATAAAGAATATTTAAAAATGTACCTTGGAAGAAAGTTTTTGTATTATTATTTAAATTATCTATTTTTAGGTTTGAGTTTAAAACAAGAAAGAAATTGCCAGTGGCATTCAGTTTATTAAAGTTTAAGTTTATTAAATTAAGTAAAAAAAAATGAATGTAATTCAAATATATTATGCATTTTTTCCTTCTCAACTAAATTTAATTCAATTTAAATGTGTAAATATTTTTCTCTGAAAAAAGACAAAAATACTGGTTAACAACTTTTTTTTTGTAGAAATACAGCTTGTTTCATTTGACTCAACACATGCAATTTTAACCCAGCTGGTCTATATTTTGATGTATTTCATCACACCCCTCCAACAGCAGTGTCTTTTCATTAATGGATAAGTTAGAGAGCAATGGATGCAGAACGGTTTTATGTGGTTGTGCTGAGGACCTGTCATAGGCTGATGGGGGGGTTGACGTTCGCCATGACAGATCAAAAGGACCACGGTCGGCCCCAGTGGTTTTACCGAAGCCATGTGGCCTTTGCAAATTTAGTTCACTCCTTTTAATTTTATGCTGATTTCTTTTTTTCTCTCCACCCTTGTTACTCATACACTCCCATCCCTGAGTCGATAGCTTTGGATTTCCCAGAATAAACTGTCTGGCGCGCAGCAGACATGTGCCGCTTGGGCTTCCTCTAGCATGTCTCACCTCAAAGATCGAACTTTGTAATTAATATTTTATGCCCTCTTGCAAACAGACCTCGTTCCATTCCATCACCAAGTTGTGCTGAGCATCTGTTCGCAAGCACGCAAGGTTGTTTTTTTCCATGGGTCTCGATGGTCACACGTTGCATGCCTGTTGAAAAAGATACGCAGTTGCTAATGCTTGGATTCATTGTTCATAAATCAGCAGCAGTGTTGCTACAGCTGTAGTACAGTCTGTTTTGCATTTCAAGAAAAAAATCTTTTTTTGTTCAACAGATTGGGCTTGCTTCTCATCTGTATCTTAACGGGGCAGTTATTTGTATCGCTAATTATGAGAAAGAAAGTCTTGAATCATGTTAAAAGACCATATCGTAAGAGTTTACCACACTGTAAAATAATTTTGAGGACTAAACTCAACATTTATGTTCAAACTTGCGTTGAACATTTTCAGTTAGCTCAATGAACAATGGATAAATCAATATGAAAATTTATTTTGACATTCATTTTCATTATTTTAATTGCCTTTTTTTCTCATTTCACCTAGAAAGGTTCACACACACACACACACACAAAATCCTTTTTATTTATTATTATTTTTTATTAAAAAAAAATTCTGACTCTTGCATGCATGTAACACAATTTCATAAAGTTGAAAAAATGTATAAAGTCGTACATTTACAACATACAATTCAAAATTTCTTCATTTTGAATAAATATATATTTACAAGCATAGTGCCTTTGGCTGTACATAAAAGCATCAGATATTTATTTTTTTCACCATTCAATGACACATTTTGTTCGGTAGTCCCGAAGTGTTATTTGTTGTTCCTGTTATTACTGTATTTTCTGGATTTGACTTTCTTTAACTAGACGACTCTTGTTTTTGCAAGTTCAAAAGCATTAGCAATGGTGCAAACTCACTGGATATTTACAACAGTAGCACTTGTGAGTGTTACGGAGGCCAGTTGCGGTATGTATTATTGTTTTGTACATATTCTGGCAGGAGATATTTGTCTATGGAATGAACATATTTTTATATAAGGCCAGAACATTAAGCAGAGAACGTTCACGCTTAGTTAACATGTGCTTTTTATCTTCTCATGTTCAGTTTTTTTTTATATTTAGTTCTCAGGAGTTTGAACGATTATTTTGTACATATTAGAGTTATTCAAATGATTGATGACTTAAATCATTTTGGAAATAAGGGACAGATGTTGCTTTGTTTTTGATGCCTTCTGTTTATAATAAAAAAGTTATTTTTGAACACGTCAAAGTGTTTGTGATTTTTATATGTTGTGTAACACTAACACTGTAACATAAATAGTTTGAACCGTTTGGTGATTTTGGATAAAATGAATTAATAGTTCGCTTTCCTATAATTCCAAGCAATGTATTTGTCTGGAACACATAAGGATATATTTGGCACAATTTTCAAGCTGCTCTTTTCCATACAATGACTAAGAATAAAGCTGTTAAAACAGCACTGAGCAGGGAGTAAATAAAATGTAGCTTTTTTTCACAGCCAATGCTTGCGAAGCATTTTAAGGTGTCAAGTTTAAATATGTACGAGTGTGACTGAGCTTGAAAGCCATGATACTGCATAAGACAGACAGACAGAGAAAAAAGTATTTGGTCTCATTTTCCAATTAAAATGGCTAAAACCTCTTGAAACAAGAGAAACTTGCTTGAGAAGCAACAAATTAAGACTTGTTTTTAGAGAATATATCACTATTTTAATATATTTACATGCATGTTGCATAGTGTCTTTGGCTTACATAAAAGCATCACATACATTTTTTTTTATCATTCATTCTTTTCCCTTCTGTATTCCCCAAAACAGAAAAATTAAATACATTTTTTATTCAAGATACAATGTAAATAAGATTGTATGCAGTGTTGCAGAATAAATTGATCTTGTTTTATGGACTTTATGTTAGGTCATTTTTGCCATAAACAATAAAAGACAGCAAACACTGACTGTTCCTCACACAAAGCTATCGACTCGACAGATTAGGAAAATAGACCACTAAACTACCTTTGTTATTTTAATAGCTCTTTTTTAAACTTAACGGCTTCTTGATACTTTTACAGAATGAGCAGTTTGGACTTTCTCATTTTGTGCTCGGCAGACAAAATAATGTCTTACGGCTGTGTAGCAATATAAGAGTGAGAAAATGATGACAGAATTTCCATATTGGCCAAACTACATCCCTTTAATCTTCAAATATTGTCAATAACCAGATAAAGCTGTTGGAGGCAGGGAGGTCCAATCAGTCACGGACCCGAACTATGCGCTTTTTTGTCATCGATTTGTGTCAGCAGAATATAATGCACCTCTGAAAGGATTAAGGGTGTTTGTGTTTTGGCATACCAACAAAGGAAAGTCTGTTTCTTCATTGAAAAGTTCTACTTTATGGGACCGGATTAGATTTAACTGAACTTCACCACAAAATGGGACCCAAAAGCCACGTCCCCAAAGGCCCCATGTGAAAGAATGCTTCGCACCTGCGATTATTGGCTACTGACCCGACGCATCACCCTCCATTAGGTCCAACTCAGCACCCTCTCCATCACTGGGAGGGAAAATAGATTTCTGGCAATGAGAGGTAAACGATCACATCAGCACAGCCCTGATGCATCATGCTGTCTATTCTTCTCTGTATTGACGAACCACTCAAAAACATAGACACCACCCACACACAACATCAGCTCTGGATCTGCCCCACCAGAACAGCTTTGAGTATTTCTCCCTGCTGTTGATTGATCCTGCAATGCGATCTTGAAAACAAATTAAATAAAGAAACGACACCCCCTGAAGCTTCAGCCTTATTCCAGTAGCCTTCTCCAATATTTTTTGTTGGAATGTATTTAGGAGACACTTTCTTCCAAAGTGACCTATTAGAAATAATGTAATTAAAACTTAAAGTTGACATCAAACTCATCCTTTTGGTTAATCAGCAGCTTTCAGTGTTTTTAGGGAAAACTCCAGGAGGCAAGCAGACCCTCGGTCACCCCTCATGTCCTACCCTCTGTCATGCTTTCAGCACTCAAGTGGCTCTAGTGTCTTCTTTGCAGCGGGACAGCTTTTGTGTTGTGGTGTTGTTTCACCGCAGTGGACCCCAATCTCATCCATCACTGCTTTCAGCAGCACGTTTGTCCAGTTTGAGTATAAATATCTCGCTGCTGGTGGCCTCAAGTTTCCTTCTCCCTGCTTCTCTAATTTCAGCTATTTTTCATATGCATCACCTCTTCTAGACGTTCTACACTTATCACATCTAAAACATGAAATCGTGTGGTTCTGGAGTAAATCTCTTGTCCAAAATCACACTTCTGGTACTAGTTATCCACCTTTTTCTTCAACGCAGAAGTTAGCCTATGTGTGAGACTTCCGGTTCATTAGCAGCTATAGGTAAATAACGAGGAGAATAACAACGTGCAGTAAACAGTAAAACTATTTGCACTACAAACCAGTATGTTCATAATTAAGATAAAACATTAAAATAATATAAGACACACCAATTTTCAATATCAAGCAGCAAAACGAACTGTTTTGTACAGCTAAAAATAGCTGGGCGTAGATGAAACCGGTAGCTAGACCCATAGAATTTACAAATGGCCACGCCCATTTTTACAGCAAGAAAATGGTGGATAGTTAAACAGAAAATAAAAAAATGATTTTGTATATCTATTTATTTTTATTACAAATTATATTATCAGCAATAAAATAATCATGAGTTGTTATTTTATTGTAATATTTTAATTGTTTTTTTGTAAAAAAAATAAACAAATCCTTAAAACAATATAAAGTACAGTGGCCGAGAGAGCTCAACACGCTGCGACACATGCTACACATGCTAATAGAAAAAGCACCAGCAAATTAAGAAAATATCTTCATCAGTTTGACAGCACATACTCATAAAACAATCAAATTTAGAAACACGCTGCAAAAACCGAAACGCGCTGCAAATGCACACAACACAACAAATACAGAAACACATGTCCGAGGTTCATCACTTGTTGCGGTTTTCTTAAAAATGTCCGATGTGGTCTGCAGATTTGCAGCATGTTTAGTTTGCAGCACGGTTCTGTATCGTTTTGCAGTGCTTTTCTGTTTTTTGTCGCATTGTGAGTTTTTGCAGCATGTGTGTTGTCGAACTGATGAATATGGTTTCTTAATTTGCAGGTGTTTTTTTTTTTTTTTTGCAGTGCGTTGAGCTCTCTCAGCCACCGTAATAAAATTACTTTAGGCAAAACACTGCAGAAGATTCTGAAGTCAGATTCTGAATCCCAGAATTTGGCCTCAAACGTTTGGGCCCCACTGTAACTCCACTTAAAGGATGAGTAACACCATTAAATATCAGGGTATTGTTCACCATGCTCTCCTGTATCTACTTAAATGTTGTTCAAATGTTCTCTGGTCAGAAACTGGGACTCCCACTGGTATTCCAGCAGCTTGGATTTAAAGGTTGTAGAGCAGGCTACTCTCATTCTTGTTCATCCTAGAAAAAAATGAGCACAAGATCACACCATTGTTGGCTAATGAACACAAACCAAGCATCGGGGAGCTCACATCAAAGGCCACAACTGACACAGCAGAACACAGAAATTGTCTGAGCTCATGGATTTGGAAATAATGAAATGCTTCAGAGGGGGAGACAGTGGGTGATAGTTAAAACACAAAGTGGGGTCCTGTGAAAAGAATCCAGAAAACAAAATAGAGTTGCAATAATTCTGTCTTAAACAAGTGTTCCCTTTGGATCAATGCTTCACGTCTGATTATGTGAGTGACTCTGGAGGTAAATGTGGGAATGTAGGGGGTTTGAAGAGGTTCTTCTTTCATCAGCAGAAAAATGCAGTCTCCATAGAAACTTGGCTTGCTGCGCTCTGTGAATGAGGACAAGTGATTGAGCACGACAGGCCTCTCCAATATTTACCAAATGACTCCCACGACTGTTTGTTGTTTAGTGTTTCTTCACTCAGAGAGAAACAGCAGCCAACTGCATTCTCAGAAACTTGTTAAGCTTGTTAAATTGACAGTAATTTATTAGCAGCTGTGTTTACCATAACTTTTGTACTAAATACAATGACAATGTAGTACAATAGCTTACAGTAATAAATAACTAGCATACAATAACAGAGACAATGTGTAATTATGTGTAATAAATGTGTAATAAATTAATCTAGAAATAATACATATACACACACATTTTCACTGTTTCCTATATCTATCTATCATCTGTTTGTCTGTCTGTCTGTCTGTCTATCCATCCATCCAGCCATCCATCTATATATGTTTGTGTATACAGTCATAGAAAGTACATATATAATAAAATGTTATGAATTAATATTAATATCATAATTTTAATAATCGAGATAATGTAACATTTGTATAAAATAACAAACAATATTGTGCTGTACAGTAAAATTAAGTATTTTTATCTTGTTAAAAGCCTATTTTACCGCACATGGTAAACTAACTTACACTTAATTACTGTATATTTTGTTCATTATTTTCCTGTTAAAATTCTATTTGTTTTTATAAAACATTTAAAGGGTACTGTCTCAACTGTGTAACTTTTTATTTAAAAAAGATATCCTAAACATTTACACAGACATTCATATGAGAAATGTTTAAATGAACCAGTAGACTCTTAATTGCTTTCTAAATTAGGCATTTTATATAGAGAAACTTCATAACTACAAGGCAACAAAAAACTGTTTGTTATTATTGAACCCTAGTGAGAGTGAGAAGAAAGACGGAATGGGTTATGTTTCATCACTGCGTTGAATTCTGGAGGCTTCAGACGGTAAAGACAAAATGTGAGAAATTACTACAGAATCCATGAGAAACTTCAGATGTCTTGTGACTTCATATCGGCTCCAACCATTCGACTAGTCTTGGGATCTGTTGAGAACCAGCACCTAAAAATACAGTTCAGTAGTTTGTGGTTTTGCTAATGAGAACATGTGTGATTTAAAGCTTCTCTCATGACCTGGGCTCTAATTGGCATCGTGGTATGTAAGCCCTGTGAACAATTTGGGTGGCCAACAATTTCATTGAAAACTGACAGTGAAATAACCCCACAGTGTTTTCAGTGCTGAAGCAGATAACTGAAATCCTTTGAAACAATATAAAACCCCCAATCCCTGAAGTTCTGGGCCCTCATTTATCAACAATGCGTAGAAAAGGTTCGATATTTTGTCCTACGAATTAAATTTAGAACGTGCCTAAGTGCAAGAAAATCCGTATTTATCAAACATGCGCACGCAGTTCTTACGCACACCAGTAAGGAATCATTGTTGATAAATCCCACATGTGTGTAAATAATAATAATAATAATAATTTGTTACATTTACATAGCACTTTTCTGGGTACTCAAAGCGCTTTACGTAGAAGGGGGAATCTCCTCAACCACCACCACCAGTGTGCAGCATCCAACTGGATGATGCGATGGCAGCCATATTGCGCCAAAACGCCCACCACACACCAGCTTATTGGTGGAGAGGAGACAGAGTGATGAAGTCAATCAGTGTATGGGGATTATTAGGAGGCCATGATGGTCAGAGGCCAATGGGTAAATTTGGCCAGGATGCCGGATTTACACCCCTGCTCTTTTTCGAAGAACATCCTGGGATTTTTAATGACCACAGAGACTCAGGATCTCGGTTTAACGTCTCATCCGGTTTAACGTCTCACGGTGCTTTTTACAGCTTTTTACAGTAGTGTCCCCAGTGTCCCCGTCACTACACTGGAGCGTCAGGACCCACACAGACCACAGTGAGAGCACCCCCTGCTGGCCTCACTAACACCTCTTCCAACAGCAACCTAGTTTTCCCAGGAGGTCTCCCATCCAGGTACTGTCCAGGCTCAACCCTGCTTATCTTCAGTGGGCAACCGGTCTTGGGCTGCAGGGTGATATGGCTGCTAAATAATACCATGCTCGTTCACATTCGCGGTCATTTGCATTTGTAAACGCCTCCAATTGAACCATATATGGTGACAACACTTCCCTTTAAAAATTACGTGATTGAAACCTTAACCCCTACTAAGAAGCTACTCTGTGCTCTTGCCAAGCAGATCAGTATGATCTTTGATAACGTGCTCCTTGTGGAACGCATTGTTTGCCAAGTCTTCCAATAACGCAAGATAGGCCATTGCACTGAGACAAACATTTGTCACAGCTGTCTTTTATAGGGTTTGACACCAATTATGCAACGTGTCTGTTTAAAACGACAAAAAATATCAATTGAGTTTGTATATAATGAAAGAAAACACAGGACATATGTGGATTGCTTAATTCATACTGTGACACTCTTAAATGCGTTTTATGTGTATTGTCGCTATTCTACCACTAGATTATCTGCGTAAGCATGCTCAGAGTTGAGCTTATATTTACACACATTTCTACGTACAAGTACAAGTTGGTAACTCCCAGACTTTACATGAAACTGTTCATACGCACTCATTACGCACACATCTGTGTGTACGCACTGTTGATAAATGAGGGCCCTGGACTTTTGACTTCTTTAATTATTTATTTTTCAAGCCTAAATCTTTTGATTGTAATAAAAAAGCGGCCATCTGCCTCTCTTGTAATGTTTATTTTGCCAGTTCAATTCAATTTAATTCAAGATTATTTGTATAGCGTTTTTTAACGATATAATAGTTGCAAAGCAGCTTTACAGGAAATTAAGTTTCTACAATATATTTATGTATTGTAGAAACTTAATATATTTAACTTATGGCAAAATTTGGTTAATTCTGTATATTGTCTAAGGGGGTGGCTTCCTCTGAAGTCCTCTGAGGGATTGGCATCATCTCTTCTCAGGTGTTTGGTTATCTCAGATCGTTTTAAAGGGTTGGATTCAGACTGAAGCTTGTGTACTTCATAGTTACCACAGGATGTTAATCCCGTGGCAGAAACAGATAAACAAATAGAGACATAATTAGCATAGCTGTTGTTCCATCCAAGTAAAAATTATTTGTACAACCAAAGTTAAAGCATAATAATGTGCTAAGATATATCTGCAGTACAAAATTATGAGATGCATTATATGAATGCTTGGCTAAAGAGATGTGTCTTTAATCTAGATTTAAACAGAGAGAGTGTGTCTGAACACCGAACGTTATCAGGAAGGCTATTCCAGAGTTTGGGAGCCAAATATGAAAAAGTTATTTTTCCTCCTTTAGTGGACTTTGCTATTCTAGGTACTACCAAGAGTCCAGAGTTTTACGACCTTAGGGAGCAGGTTGGATTGTAGCGTGATAGAAGACTAGATAGGTACGCAGGCGCTAAACCATTTAGGGCCTTATAGGCAAGTAATAATATTTTGTAACTGATACGGAACTTAATAGGTAGCCAGTGCAGAGACTGTAAAATTGGGGTAATATGATCATATTGTCTTGACCTGGTAAGGACTCTAGCCGCAGTATTTTGTACTATCTGTAGCTTGCTTATTGAAGATGCAGGACAACCACCTAGCAGTGCATTACAATAGTCCAGTCTAGAGGTCATGAATGCATGAACTAACTTTTATGCATCAGAAACAGGTAACATGTTCCGTAGCTTGGCAATGTTTCTAAGATGGAAGAATGCTGTTTTTGTAACAAGGAAATATGATTTTCAAAAGACAAGTTGCTGTCTAATATAACACCCAGATTTTTGACTGTAGAGGAAGTAACATTACATCCGTATAGTTGCAAATTGTGATCCAAGAGATTCTTTGTACTGTTTTTTGGTCCAATAAGTAATAAATCTGTCTTATCTGAATTTAATATGAGAAAATGATTGGTCATTCAATCTTTTACATTTTTAACACACTCTGTTAGCTTAGATAATTTACAAGTTTCATCTGGTCTTGTTGAGATATATGGTTAAGTATCAACAGCATAACAATGGAAACTAATCCCGTATTTTCTAATAATATTACCAAGGGGCAACATGTATATTGAAAACAGCAGAGGACCTAGGACAGCTCCTTGTGGTACTCCATACTTTACTGGTGATAATTGAGATGACTCCCCGTTTAAATAAACAAAGTGGTAGCGATCGGACAGGTTGGATCTAAACCATCTTAAAGCCTGCCCTTGAATATCCGTATAGTTTTGTAATCAATATATGAGTATGTCATGATCTATAGTGTCGAACACAGCACTAAGCTCAAGTAAAACCAGCAATGAGATGCAGCCTTGGTCTGACGCAAGAAGCAAGTCATTTGTAACAAGTGCAGTTTCTGTGCTAATGGTGGGGCATGAAACCTGACTGAAATTCTTCATAGATATATATTTTTTTGCAAGAAGAAGCACAATTGAGCAGACACAATGTTTTCAAAAATTTTGACATTTACCAGACGCTTTTATCCAAAGCGACGTACAGTGCATTCAGGTTATACATTTTTTTTGTCAGTATGTGTGTTCCCTGGGAATTGAACCCACAACCTTTACGCTGCTAATGCAATGCTCTACCACTGAGCACAGGAACACATTTTAGACATAAAAGGAAGATTTAAAATGGGTCTGTAATTTGCCAGTTCACTAGGATCTAGTTGTGGTTTCTTAATAAGAGGCTTTTAATAACCGCCAGCTTGAAAGGTTTTGGGACATGATCTAAAGATAACGATGAGCTAATAATATTGAGAAGCGATTCTTCTGCTACAGGTAACAACTCTTTCAGTAATTTAGTGAGTACAGGATCTAATAAACATGTTGTTGGTTTAGATGCAGTGATAAGTTTATTTTGCTCATCCTGTCCTATAGTTGTAAAGCACTGCAGATTTTCTTTGAGCGCGATGAATGAAGCTGAAGTACTAGATGCTGTAGAATCTACATTTTTTATTACATTTCTGATGTCATCTATTTTATCAGTGAAGAAATTCATAAAATCATTACCGCTAAACTGTGAGGGAATATTTAGATCGGGTGATGTCTGGTTATTTGTTAATCTAGCCACTGTGCTAAATAAAAATCTTGGATTGTTTTGGTTATTATCTATGAGTTTGTGGATATGCTCGGTCCTGGCAGCTTTTAGAGCCTGTCTATAGCTGGACATACTGTTTTTCTATGCAATTTTAAAAACTTCCAAGTTTTATGGGGGCAACTGTTTTTAATGAATTGGAGAAGATAGTGCCCATGTTGCTAGTAATTTTGTCTAGTTCATTTGTATTTATGGGTACACAGAGCAGTTAAGATAAATCAGGCAGGTTACTTGTGAATCTGTCTTTAGTGGTTGGAACAATAGTTCTGCCTGGACTATTACGCGGAGCCATATAGTTAATATCAGTAATATGTAGCATGCACGATACAAGGAAATGGTCAGTAACATCATCACTCTGAGGTACGATATCTATATCAGTAAGATCAATTCCATGCAATATAATTAAATCTAGCGTATGATTAAAGCGATGAGTGGGCCCAGTGATGTTTTGCTTGACTCCAAAATAGTTTATAGGTCAGTAAACGCAAGTCCTAACGCTTCATTTGTATTATCAACGTGAATGTTAAAATCTCGGACAATTAGTGCTTTATCAACATTAACCAATAAGTATGAGAGGAAATCTGCAAATTATTTTAGAAAATCTGTATATGGCCCTGGCAGTCTATAAACATTAGCCAGAGCAAGTGATAGGACAGATTTATTTAGCATATCTGACAGTGTAACATTAAGCAGAAGTATTTCGAATGAGTTAAACCTGTATCTTGTTTTCTGAGTAGCAATAAGACTATCACTATATATTGTTACTTATAAAAGTAGCTTGGTGGAGTAGATTCACTTATAATCATTTGGTTTAAGCCAGGTTTCAGTCAGAGTACATCAAAACTATAATCTGTTATCATTTCATTTACAATAACTGCTTTGGGTGTGAGTGACCTAATGTTTAGGAGCCCAAGCTTTAAAAATAGTTTTTGTTCATTTATTTGGAATTTTTCTGATTTACTAACGATCAGATTTTTTCTAGATCCTACATTAAATTAAAATTTTGACCTCACTATTTGAGGAACACACACAGTCTGTATAGATTGTACAATGCAAGTATTTCTATCATTTAAGTGGGTAGAACAAAAATCATCATAGCAGTTATTTGAGAATCGGCTTACTAGTCAGATGGAGCATAGCATTCTGGAGATGTTATCCGACAGGAGTTCTGCTCCAACTCTGCTGGGGTGCAGGCCATCAGCACGAAAAATCCTAGGACACTCCCAGAAAAGATTCCAATTATTAACAAAGAGCAATTTCTGTTCTTTACACAATGACAACAACCATTTGTTTAAAGCAAACAGTCTACTGAACCTTTCGTGTCATCATCGATACGTGGGAAGCGGAAATTATGATCGTCGTCGCTGGCGATGTGCTGCATGCTGTCTCAATCAGGCTCCTAAAGTCCCTCTTTAGTAACTACATTTGCCTCAGTTCAAGCTGAATTGGAATCAATGATATGTTCCTCTTTAATATTAGCATCACAAAATAAACATGAATAAATATTTGAATGCATATTGAAAAAATAAATCATAACAATTTATACAAACAAATGTCTCATGAAATTGATCAATTAGAGTTTCAAAAATATCTACGTGCCTACGTGTTACTGCTGTTTTTCGTGTTAAGAACAACAGATTGGATGCCACAGACCTTTTTTATATTTTTTGCGGAGTGTAATTTTCACATTAATTTCACGCAATATAATATGATTTTATTATTGTAATTTTGACTTTATTAAATTAGTATGACGGTAATCTTTTTTAGTAATTTTTCAGCGTGACACAAAAATGCCACTGTAGGGTATTTGTACTACATGCAAACACTATCTTGGCACAGCGGCCCCCCAAAAAATAAAAAATAAAAAAATAAATGTGTTCCTGTGGCTCAGTGGTTAGAGCATTGCGTTAGCAGCGCAAAGGTTGTGGGTTCGATTCCCAGGGAACACATGTACTGACAAAAAAAATGTATAACCTGAATGCACTGTAAGTCGCTTTGGATAAAAGCGTCTGCTAAATGCATAAATGTAAATGTAAAAAAAAAAAATACAAATAAAATAGTATTACGTTTGACGATCCTGACTCCCCATATCTCCTCATTGGATGCGCCTTTAGGGAGAAATGGATCTTTATGGATTACATAGGCTAATGAAAGAGTTTTTAATTTTTGTTTTGAATTATTTAGCTGTAAAGTATAGTATTGTATAGCATTAGAATATATCATGTCAGTGAGGCAAGCACTTGCTGAGTTTTGTTGATATTGTGAGTGCACACAAATAAAACTATTTGCAGCTCCGAATGATGTATACTCTTACCTTTATGAGGAAAAATTAGAGCTTATTTAAATTTTCCACTCTTATTAAGAAAAAAATGCAAGTGATCTCACTAGCGCCACCACGTCGAAATATAACCACTTTGCCATTTAGAACCAAAACGTTACTTTTTAATGGCTGCAAAAGCAGCTGTGTAAAAGAGAAGAGAGAGAGAGAAACAGCAAACACTTAATTTGCAATAGTAAAGTTACTGAAAACAAGTAATCGTTGCAGCTTATCATCAGCTACAGCACGCATGTATGTGCTAAAGCACTTAACAAAAAGATAATCACTGTATCAGCAACTCTACTGTTACTGTCTTTAAATAAAGCAGCAGAACATCAGTGTTTGTGGCTCATCATTGACTGAAGCACCGGCTCTACTCTCCAGCACAATGGTGACCCAAAAATCTGAATTAAAATAACAGATCTCTTTTGTGCGAAAAATACAGTTCAGTTAAACATTTACTCTCCTTGTAGATAACACCTGCTGTTAACAAGCAGAATCACTGTATGAAAGAGAAACAAGAACTACAACTGACTTCAGCCACAGCATTAGATGAAATCAACTGAAATAAAAGGAAACATTAAATCTCTCAAGATCTGATTAAACAACTCCACATACATCATTACAATTTGACTTTATTTCTGCCACATGTCTAAAAACATTATTTGAGAATGAACAGAATGAACAGATGTTTAATTGAAAACGTTTTGTTTGACCTCACCATTGTGGTGATCACGGTTTGCTTTGGTTGGGATCAGTGGCGTAGCGTCTGGCTATGCAGGTGCATATGGGCCCGGGCAGATTGGGGGCCTGGGGAGCCGAGGGGGAACTTTAATTGAAACAAAGGAACGAACATAGAGCCTTGCACGGGCCCGGTCCTTGTCTGACAGCTTATCAAAATTATCCGCCGGAGTCCGACCCGAACCTGTGTCTTTTTTATTCTAAGAAACATTCCTTCTCAGTGGACTCAAATTAAATAAGTTAACCACATGTTTACACACCATCACAACAATTTTACAGCATGCATGAGTTTGCTGTATTTTTACAGTACAATTACTACAAATAATCACAGTGTAATTATTGATTTACAGAACTTTTGTAAATTTACAGTCTTACTGGCAACCAAAATTGGCAGTAAGTTACTTTAACTTTTACAGCATTTTTTTTTACAGTGCACAACTGTTTTCAACATTTAAATAAGAATAATCATATAATAATAAAATGTTTCTTGAATGTCAAATCATCAACCATAAATTATATTTAAAATATATTTAAATAGAAAACAGTTATTTTAACTTTTAATAATATTTCTTTTTTTTTACTGTACTTTTGTTTTAATAAGTTTTGATTGAAATAGAGTAATGGCTGCTGACAATTCAGCTTTGCCAAAATAAATTACACTTTAAAACTTATTTAAATAGAAAACAGTTACTTTAAATGTTTATAATATTTCACAATTGTACTGTTGTACAGTAAAAATTTAATTTCAGTGATAAGACAGTTCTTGTAAAAACATAAATAAATTTAACATAAATTGTATGTTCCAACAGTAAAAGTACCACTAAAATATTTATAATAAGAAAGAATAATATAATATAACACAATACAATACAATACAATATAATATAATAATATAAAATATAAATATTTAAATTAATAAAAAACATCTTAAATTTAGGCATAAAAAAGCACAACAAAAAATGACTTTACCTTTACCTCAAATAAATAAATACTTTATAAAATAATTTTTACTATTTCACATAGCAGTAGTACAATTACATTTCAATACATGTTCATTACATCCATCCCACCCCTCAACCCTCCATCTGCCCTACGATAAGCAACTTAGCAGCTGTTCAGTGAAACGTTCTTGCTGCAGTCATTTGCTTTGATTAATTGCTGTTCCTTCATGATTCTTTTAATGAAAGCTGAGGAGACCAGGGATTAAGGCATCCCAGTTTTAAAAAGAGTTTGCTATATTTTTAAGTCTGGTCCACCACAAAATACATTTCTACAATGGCAGGGAGGAGGATGAGGTTAAAGAGTCTAATAAATTGCTTATGATAGAATGTTAGGGGAACAGCCAGCCTTTAAAAGCCATTAAAGGCAAGCAGCTTGAAGTCCTAATTACAGGGACTTAACATCGGCTGTGCTGCATTCATGCTGTGACGGTCAGAAGTTAGCCTCTGCTTTGGCCTGCTGCGCTAGAGGAAGCAAAATAGACTCTCCCTGTCAAAGCAATGAAGAGTTGCGCTGCGCATTGCTAAGATTTTCAGTCACATTGCCAAGAAACCAAATGAGAAGAGAAAACGGTAAGAATGCAAATGCAGACTTCAGTGTTTAATATTAGCACTTGACTTTACTCATGGTTACACCCAAAAAAGCCATTAAAACATATAATAAATGCGTCTAAATTGCCCCTGAATGCTCTATTATGTGTCTGTGCCAACTAAAATTCCACAGGAAGAAAGATGAACTGTGGAGGAAACGGAGAAGAAAAGAGCTAAGCATTTCTCTACGAGTCGAAAAGGCAACTATAAGGAAGTATTCACGTAACACCTCTTAACCTTGGCCTGCTCTGTTTCCTTCAGTGTAATTTCTCCTCTGGGCCCCTGTTGCAGTTTTCTAATCAATACCACATTGCGGGTAAACTAATGTCATACTCTTTATGTAATGTTATTAGTTGCCAAATGTTTTACATGGTGCATTAACTAAATTTATTGAAATTCTGTACACAACATACCCCGATAAATTACTCAAAGACAAAATATTAAAAATATTTTGCCTTGGTCATTGTTTGAGAAAGGATGCAGGGGCTAAACGTTTTATAGCAAAATGCAGACGCAATTTAATCTTGCTGTCAAAATAGTCTGTTTGGCTTAGGTTTTAATTTGTCTAATGGCTGATGCAAGCAGCACTGTGTTTGATCTTAAAATGTGCACTTTGTTTGTAGAATATTAAACTCACAATGTAAACAATGAAAATTTTAATTCTAATCAGTGGAAAGAGAACAAAACAAAACAAAAACATAAAACTAAACAACTTTTTAGGCCTAAGGGGCCATTCACACAGAACATGTATACGCGGTTAAAAAACACAATACAAATGGGCCTAAAACATGTTTTTTTTTAACATTGCATCATGCCACACTGCATCTGTGAGCTCAAGCACAATTCACACAGTGCATCTAGTAGTTTTAAAGTAGTGCAGTAGAACGGAAAAAAAAACGTGTATCCACAAGTGTGTACACAGACGTGTTTTAAACTGGCAAGGGAGCTATAGTGTAAATATTTGCATTTTTTTGTACACGTTGTATTCTCTAAACTACACGTTGCAAACTGCTATAGTGTAAATATTTGCTTATGGTCAGTTTTGTCTCTTTCATATAGAAGCGCGCATTACCGCCACTGAATAAAACATTTGAAAAGATAGTTGCAACTTTATATTTCACAATTCTTACTTTTTTCTCGCAGTTCTTATAACTGCGAGTTATAAAGTCTAATTCTTCTGAGGATGAAAAGACTGACTATTTGCTTACAATTGTGAGCTTATATTCTCCAGTTCTGACTTTATAACTCGCGATTGTGTGTTACAAAGTCAGAATTGTGAGATATTAACTCAAAATTCAGAGAAAAAAAGAATTGGACAAAGTCAAAAATGTAAAAGTCAGAATTTTGAGCTTATATCTCGCAATTCTGACTTTTTTCTAAGTATTATGAGTTTAAATCTTGCATTAGTACTAATTATTTTCTCGCAGGTGAGAGTTTATCATGCAATTCTGACTTTATTTCTCAACATTGCAACTTCTCACAATTTTAAGGCAAGGCAAGGCATTATTATATTAAATATTTTTTTTAATTCAGTGGCAGAAATAGGCTTCCATACTTTCAACTTCTGTCATGACATAACAACAGTCTGATGAGTCTTGCTGGGCAAGTGAGTTGAAATCAGTATGTTTATAGCAACTTGAATAATAACACATTCAATTTAATAGCAGACAGATATCTTAATGTAGCTCCATTGCGCCATTAAACCGCAATTTTATTTTGCATCTGTGTCACATAGGCTACTTGTGTAAAGTATATTTCCACCCTCAAACAACCAAGTAATTAAATAGCCTGTAAGACTGCAAGACCTTAAAGTTATATCTGTAACCCCACTGATCGTAAATCACAGAGTAGTGTAGTGCTTTCAATTAGTTCCATCTCGCTAGTGGCACCTCTGGTGTCTGAGTAACAAAAGGCCTTCTGACAGCTCCTCAGTTCCCGTGTGTCCCGGGCATCCAGTCACGTTATTAAATTCACCACTGGCAGCGATACCTGGAGGGCTCGTGCATTTATGTCATTCCATTACTGGGGATAAAGGCTCTGGAAGCCGTGACAATGCAATTTCATTTCTACCAGCTTTTGTAATGCCAGAATGCAATAAAACTGTCTGGCCTCATGTCTGGCTCCAGTCTGACTGTTTTACTGACCCAAAATTCTAGCCCTGAAAACTATTAGTAGCGAAATGTCATGTAGAATAATGGCGTCTTGTTCCTTGTAGGTTTAGCTGTTGGACACCATAAAGCAGCAGCTGATGAACAAGTGAGTCACTAACTACCCGGGAGGTAAACCTCACATGTTTTAATGACTAGCCTGTACTGAAATACTGGTTGGGCTACAGGTCAAATCAAAGATCTTTGACAGGTCAAATAAAAGATCTGCTTATTTGATTTGGCAGTCATTACTTTGTTGTAAGTAGTCTGTGTGTGATTTTTGGGGAAGCTGCAGTTACAAAATGTCTGCCTTTCAGTGTTTCCATCTATAAGCACATAAGAGTGGCAAAGTATAAAAAAAAAAAAACTATTATATATATATATATATATCAGTTATTTTTAGCCTCTCTTTGCAGTTTTATCTTTTAGATAAACCAAGTGATTAAACGGACAACCGATGTATTTGTTTATAAGTCATAACGCCCTTGAGGAGAGAAATATATTTACTGGGCATATCAGCCCAACTGATGCATAGCGTTTGCTTTTAATAATTAAATGTGTGGGAGTGTGCTGTATAGAGATGTTTAGACTGAATTATAGCTGGCTTTTGCCTGAATGGCAGACCTGGGAAGGTCGTTCAGAAGGTTTGTAGTACAAAACAAATAAATATAAATGAACTGATTTACTACCCATTGATGAGAACTTCAGCTACTGCTATGACAAAAAAGCTACAATATTTTGGATTTTAAAAACCAAAAAATGCTGTAGAAAAATCTAAACATTGGGTCTTTGAAGTGACGGTTCTTATTTATTTATTTATTTAGTTATTTATTTATTTATTTTTGTTTAACTTACAATCTCATCATTAACAGCCAAATATTGGTTATCTTTGAACTATAAATGTATTAAAATTATTTTCTATTATGTATTTATTGTATAAGAAAAATATTAAATTTGATTTAACATTTATAAATGTATTGCTTGTTTGTTTATTTTTATTTTATTAGATAATTTCAAGTCAAGTCAAGTCATCATGTAGGACTAAATGTATTTTTGTAATTATTAGTGAAATGTACACACACACACACACACACACACACACACACACACACACACACACACTACATTTTGAATATTACATTTTATCAAACTTTTAATGTATTTTAATTTATGTTTATTTTTGCCACTGTATATATGCATTTATAAATTATTCTATTTTTATTAGTAAGTATTTGATCACTGGTTTATCACTATTTTATTATGATTGATATGTAATTAGTTGTTTTTTTTTTTATTTTACTATTTCTTAAATTTTCCTATTTATGTTTCAGGTACATTTTCTGGACGAAAGTGCAGGGTTGTTTATATCTTGAGCTGAAACAACCTCACATTAAGCGTTAAGAGCACAACTAATTACTTGCAATTAACATGGGCCTATTAGTGAAATTGATCTCGCCATCGGCAACGATTTACTACAGCTGTTGTTTGTAAACATCAAGGGCACGGACTTCTGACTGATACTCCTGGCCACATGTATTTCTACAGTCAGCACAAGCAAACAGAGAGTAAATAGAATCTTTTATCTCTGTTGTATCACATTAAAGGTTGAGCAGTGATTATGTGGCTGGAGCGGTTTGGCAGGAAGCTACAAAAGCGGACAGCGCTTCAATCTTGCGTCCACCTCTTTCTAAACATTTATTTGTGATAAAATCAGTGCAGGTCATCATGTAGCTGTTTGACACTATCAGAAACCTAATTGTGCAACTAATATAAATTGCATTTAAAACATCGAAGCACACACAAGGACGCTGAAAGTAAAGGCTGACTGTAAGGTCATTAGAGCTAGATCAATAATGCAAATGAACAGACAGTTGCAACATCAAGTGTGACAGACCATTTTAGATGAACACCACTTTGAACCTATGAGATCAGCACAGAGACAGCTCCCCGGGGAAATGCAGCTTTAAGCAGATTTTATTTTGGTTTGCATTTATTCATGCATTTATTTATCAGAATTTGAGGGTATGAGATGGAAAGAATAAATGTGTTTCTTTATTCTAGCCGCACTGCTCATTACACCTAATGTGCAGTTAATACTGTTACAATGGCCAAACGAATAAATGTAAATGTAGCTTCCTCCGAAAGTTAATTTAATGCACTTTTGGAAGGGTCCCTAATAGACATCTGAGTCAGTTTGGATTTTTACTCTTAGATTATATGAAGTATACAATATTTTATATTATAAAAATACAGGTATATATATATGTATGTATATATATATATATATATATATTATTATTATTTATATATTATTTATTGATACAGTGGGTACGGAAAGTATTCAGACCCCCTTAAATTTTTCACTCTTTGTTATATTGCAGCCATTTGCTAAAATCATTTAAGTTCATTTTTTTTCATCATTAATGCACCACTATGCACATTTGAATACAAGTGTGTGACAAAAATTTGAAATATGACATGGTGTATTCTGACACTGTGATTTGTCTGATTCCTTGAGATGTTCTACACCCATTTGAGGGCTGTGTTTGATTATACTGATTGGACTTGATTAGGAAAGCCACACACCTGTCTATATAAGACCTTACAGCTCACAGCGTGCATGTGTGTCGTGTGTGTCAGAGACAGAATTGTGGCGTGCGTGTTATTGTAATTAAAAGAAAACATTTATTTATTTATTTATTTGTGTTGTTTGTTTGCTGAGTTAGCTAGTTATTATTTGTGCATTTATTTATTTGTTAATTTACTTGTTTCATGTTATATTTTCAGAGAATCTTCCAATGCGCTAAATATTTATTGTTATTATTATTAAAGTTTTTAAAATGTATTTACTATTTATAAATCAATTGAATGCGTTTTTCTTTTAAAGTCTGTCTAATGAACATCTGTGTCACTGTGTTTTTACCCTTAGATGGCAGTCATGGTTTATGCTTTGCACTCTGCATGACTGATGACTTGTTTTATAGATGTTTCCTTACAACATTTATTTTCCATCAAAAATTTTCCTCAGAAAGTGACACTGGTTTGATTAAGTGCTCATCATAAACGACACATTTCAGATATTATTAGACCTATTGCTGAAAACAATAAAAAACATAAAGTTTTAATGGTCTCATAAAAATGCATGATATCTGGTTGGCCGATCAGATGGGATGCTGACTATGCTTAAATTAGATTCCACAGGGACCGAAATATAGCACACTTAAGTGAGCATTTATGTACGATTCAGCTTCAAGAAATGTATTGATTATTCCCTCCAATGTCGTGCCTCTTCACACAGCACTTTCTGCTCTCATTCACAGGTTACGTGTGGATTTTCTGTTGTGTCAGCTTGAAGAAATAACGCATGAAAGGAGATGTAATTGTAATTGCTTGCCACTTAATTAATAGCATTCTGTTCCCAATCTTCATAAGCCCATTTACTCAGCATGCAAGTACTTTCATCAGAACTGGACTTTCATCTTTTTACAATTTATGTGAATGAGTTTGTTTTTTTATAATCAAACTTAGCATGAAAGTGCAACCCATATTACTTCTGTTATGTAAGATCGATTGATTTTATCCATCTGGAATTGAGTAGACTTAGTAAAATATCCCTTGAGCTCCACTATGAGAGGGCTGTTCTGCTGACATCATCCCTTGGCTGGAGGAAATGTGGACTCCCCAATGTTAGGACATCAGTGTTTGTTGGCATGGAAAAGCTTCCTAGTTTGCTCATTTTTCGCAGTGGACATAGAGTGGGGGGCGAAAGTTTGGCTTTCCTCTCAGAAACGTGGCGTGGACATCAAATCATCTGCCATCTGTTTTTGCCATCAGTATTAGATGTTTCAATGTAAGCATCATGCCTCCTTTAAAATTCTAAGTACAAGTTGAACATTTCCTCTACCATTATCAGACTAACAGACATCATAAAACACAGGTGACAAGAAGGCCACATTGGTGCTTAAACTCACAGGTGTAAACTCATAGTTACCAGGAAAAAGTCTAAACTGTGAGCTAAAAAGTAGCAATTACTTTTTTTTTTTTTTTTTTTTGCTTGTTTCGTTGTTGTTTTTTTAATTATGTGGTGGAAACAAAAACGGAAGATGTAAACTCAGAAATCAGAGGAAATTGTGAGATGTAAACTTTCAAAGCAAGCAACCTGCATTTGTGACATAAATCTGAAAATTCTAAGGAAAAAAGAAAAGTCACAAGTACCATTTGTTTTTCTATGGCAGGGGAAAAATAATTTTGAGAATTTTTGAGGGGGAAAAAAGTAAAAATTACAAGATGTAAACTCGCAATTATTGGAAAAACATTAGAATTGTAGAGAGAAGTAACATTAACTTTTTTTGTTTGTTTCATAGAAGAAACATGCTTCCATAATTCATGATTTTTACTTCTAAAAACTAATTTTTGCAGTAAAATGACATGCATTGTTTTTTAATCAATATAGGTTGTTGTTTTTTTGCTGTTCATGATAAGGTAACATAAAGGTTTTTATTGTTACAGTTTTACACTTTTTTATGTGCTAAAGATTTTTATTGTATATTTGTGAGCTTTTCGTTTGCACTTCATCAAAGTGAATCACAGCATAGGCCGTGTCAGCGGTCTCTGTTTCGATAAAGAATTTATCCCCAAAAGTAATTGCTTTTGATTTTTAGAAGTGTTGGCCACAGTATTCAATTGTATTACAGTCCTTCCAAACTACAAGGTGTGACAATGATACAGTATCATTATAGACCAATCTAATGACATTTCAAGCATTATTTTTTTAGTAATCATACACTGATATGGAAACAGCAGAGAGTGAATATGTGATGAATATAGAGGGTTTGGTACAAGCTCCACTGACTGCCTTTAAAGGAGATTTGAACAGTGACTAACAGGAACCCTGCACTGAGGTTGGTGTCTGGCTCATAGTCTTCCTGTTTACCTTGATAACTGTCATTCTGTGGTGTAAACGTGTGAGAATACTTGTCTGTATCTACGATTGAACATGTCAGTTTTTCTGTGCCCATCTGATACTGTTTTTGCACACAGTAATACTCATAGCAAGTTACGGTTACTCCTACATCTCAACAGAACAGGCGGCAAACGATCCAGCCACCTACTATTTGAAGTAGGAAACTGAGAAACCTCAAGTGAAGTGTCTGCCGTGGACTGAAACTGCTTTTTCATTGTTCAGTGAATGAGTAAAAATGTTGTTCAAACCTCAGTACCCCATAACTCAATGAGTCAACAGTTTTAGTGGTGACCTCCATTCTCTACAACTTACAAACTTGTCAAACAGGACTGAAAGAGGATGCATGACTAAGAATGATAACTGACAAATTGACACTTGTAAGCGAAAAGAGGTTATACTTTAAGTGACATGGAGCTAAAAAGCTGTTTTGACAGCTTCTACACAGTGAAAATGATTTTTTCTGTTATATTTAATCTGTTAATTTAATGTAATTTTGATGATTCCTATTTAAAACAGTTATTTTAAAAGGACCAATCTTAGGACCAATCTAGTTTCTCTCTTCCTATGACTTTGGTCTCAACGGTTGGCAGTAAAATGTCATCAACATGAAAATGGAAACTTTTGTGGCATATCTTTCCAAATTTGTGGTTTTATCTTTTTTATTAAATACAAACAACTCATCTTATTATAATCTCATTATCTTAAAATCATTACAGGTTGTCATACCGAAACATACTGGAAAAAGATGCTGTATCATATCTATGACCATAATAATTGGGCGAGAGATTTATTTTTGAAGTAATGATTTAAAAATGTAGACAAGCAGTTTGTGGGTTATTCAAATCTTTACTATTTTGGGGTTTGGGGTGAGGAGCGCGCACACACATTCACACACTTCTTTGGCAGCTGACTATGACCTCTTCTGCCCCACAGTCTAACAGATTCAACCACACACACACCCTGGCACACACATTCAAGTGTTTTTGCTCCAGTTGCCTTCTTTAATGACTTCAACATGGGCCTGCCAATATTTTTTATTTTAGCAATGGTTCTGAATTTTTCTCACAGCAGGGACATGCAAGGTAGGTTCATATTTTCTCAGGTTTAATTATTTTTGCTTAATTTGATCAGATGATGCTGTTGTGTTTTTTGGCCTTTTGAAGAGCTTGCATATTCTCTGGTAGGGCTATATACAAAAACAGACATATTTTGGATGGAATAATGTGAATCAATAGCATTTGATAAAAAAAGATGTGAACACACAATCTGTGCATTTCATTTCAGTCTGTGACTTTGCTCACACTGAGAAGACATTTCCTGAGAAAAGGGAGGAAATGAGAATTTCAGGCGTGCTTTGCAATTGTGCACAATAAATATTATTACTTTTATAATTTAGCCTTTTGTTTGAATTATTGCTATTGTTATTGTGAGCTCTTTTTTGAGCCTTTTCAGTATGTGATTATGATAATAATAATAATGTTACAAATCTGTTGAATCTGTTGCTCATTGAGAAGAGCTGCATGCAATGAAAGAAGATTCTTTCACAAATTCTGCTTTAGGCATTTCCACTGTCCTTCGCCAGACATCCTTGTTTGAGAAAAACATTTAACCACTTAACCTTTCATTCTGAAACCAATAAATGCTGGGGCATGGAAACAATCAATTCTGGCTTTTATTTTTTTATTTGGTAGGACTGATGAAATTAGATCCCTAGAAAAGATTAAATTATTTAAAAAAGACAAATGTGGTTTAAATTGTTCAGTAGACATACAGTAGCAACTGAATGCAAGATGCTTTTTATGGCAAAAAATGCTTATTGCAATTGTGTGTTCTGCTGACTTTTAAATTTTAAGTTTATTATAATACATTTTTTATTGCTCAAGCCATTATTGTAAGATTTGTAACATCATCAAATCAGGGTTGTAATGACGCATTCAACAGCTGTGATTTTGAACACAGAATTGTGTTTGCATGTAATCAGTTAAATGACATACAGTGGTATGTGTGCGGCGGTTTACAGCAGCATGCAACATGTGTGTAAAAGAGCTGTGTTGGAAAGTCTTGTCATGTGACTGAAAAATCAAAAACATCTGCTTCCTTTTGTGCAAAGCAGCTCAATTTCCATCCCAGACTACATGCACGCTGCATGTGTTGTCACTTTTTCCATTAGTCCAAATGCATTTTTTTAAACATTGTAAATAATGTTGCCTATGTAATGCATTGTTAAGATAATTTTTGCTTTTCTAAACAGTGAAAAATTGTGAATGGTCCTTTGTAGTTCAACCATAATTCAAGTATACTGTATTTAACCTCATTTCAAATCCTGGCTGACTTTTTTTCTTCCTTGGAACACAAATGGAGATATTTTAAATAATGTGCTGGCCTCTCTTTTCCATCGTAATTAATGGTTACTGCATGCAAAACAGATGCAGAAGCACCATAAAAGTAGTAGACCAAGAAAGTTGCATGAAATACATTATTTATGATGGTGCTTTTAGTTATACTTTTAATTATTTTGGAGTTTGACAGGCCCAGTCCCCATTAACTTTAATTATATGGAAAAGAGCAGCCAGGACATTCTTCAAAATCTCTTATTTTTTACCTTCCTGTTTACCTTACAAGGAAAAAGGGTCTTTCAGGGTTGAAACCACAAGAGGGTGAGTAAATAATGACAGAATTTCTATTTAAACTCTCCTTTTAAGAAAGTGGTTTCTTAATTTACTTTGGGTTACATAATATGTGACCTTCAGGATTCATTTCACAAAATGTTAGGGGGTGTTAAATGGACGTATCAAGAAATCCTTTTGTTGGCCGCCCTATCACAATTGAAGAAATCTGTCAGAGTTTATTAAGAGTGCCAGGTGCTGACACTTCCCCCGAGTTTGCTTAATATATGAGGGGCTAGAAGGGGACACAGTGGACGTAAACAAAAAATTAAATTAGCTGTTGCCGTAATGATTACTGTAATGGACTATATCATTAAATCTCTGAGTAATATTCATCCCGCTCTCTTTTTTATAGACTCAGAGACCAGAGACTTGGTTATTGATCAAACAGTGACAGGAATTTTGGGGGAGGAGGTTTACCTGCATTGTCTATACACTGGACAAAGTAACATCTTGTTCTCCACCTGGAACCGTATTGATTCTACAAACAAGGCAAAGAAAATGGCAGGCTACAAATCCAGAGAGATTTCTTTCAAACAGAGAAAACTTTGACATTCCGGCATCAATTACAAACCTTACTGTAAAGGTGAACGTGAAAAGTTTTGATCAAGAGGGAGAATACACATGTGTCTTTGACTCTGATGAGGATGAAACAAAGGAGACCATGTTTCTCAGCATTATTGGTGAGTATGCAAAAAATTTATTTTTACCCAGAAAACATATTGGTTTGAAATGAATGAGTAAATTATGACAAATTCATCAATACCTCTATTTTGTCTCTAAGCTCGGCCTGATGTTGACATAACTGGGAAAAGGGAAGTTGTGAATAGGACTCTCTACCATGCTGTCACTTGCTCTGCCTCTGGTGCCAAGCCTGCGGCTGTGATTAGATGGGAGATCTCTGGTGCCCTTCCAAGAGACGACATCTTCTCTGTGAACATGATTAATCCGGTTCATCACAATGGCACAACCAATTCAATCAGTGTACTTCGCTTCCCCCTAATTATGAACAATGAAAGCACTGTTACCTGTGTGGTTGAGCATCCAGCTTTTATTGAACCCAAAAAAGCCAACATAGAGGTGGACACATTTGGTAAGTTCTGTTCTGTAGGGTTAGGAAAAGCCAGAGAGTGCAAGACAATATAAGCTACTTTTCTGTTCTTTTGCATTGGCTAAGTTTGCTCAGGATTAAACCTGAAAGAAAGAACTGAGAAATCAAGTTGGTATTATCCTACTGCCTGCTCTTTGTGCAAAGGTTGCAAATGTTTCCTGTGGTACCGTCACATTTGTAGCAGCTGTCTGACCACAAACGTAGCATACTGTGGAGATACAGTATAGATCTGTTCCTTTTAAACAACAAAAACAGCAAAATTGCAAAGAGTAAGCATCAGTATTTCTGTATTTTTTACCACTTATTACAGAACGAAATATGTAAAAAAATGACTGATAAAGAAAACTTACAAATACTGTAAACTCAGAAAGATTGTTCTCACAGTTAGCAGTTGATTTGCTTGTTTTCAGGCCTGATTTACAAAAACAGTTTTGCAAATCGAGAACAATACCAGTCCAAAAATGTAGTTCTGAACATAATCTGCACAGTGCAGTTTTTAATCCTGCAAACCTGTTATGGAGCTTATGTTATTGAAGATGCAGCAGTCTACTACAATCTAGCATAATTTTTGGAACCATACAGCATCTCATCAGTGCTATCCAGGCTTTTTAAATGCTGAAGTCTGTCATAGTTATAACAGTTATACGTCTGTTCTCCATCGTTTGTTCAGTTACCTAACCCACGATTGATAGAAAATTACAGTAAAAGAGCAAGACAGACATTTAACTTGTAATTTTTGTTTATAAGACAATCAGTAAAGGCCTTATTGACATATATAGTGTTTGCTTATGGCTGTAGTGTTGGCGCTGAAATGAACAACAACAGCCTAATTTAAATCTTCAAGCGTTAAATGCTAAACCATTTTGCAAGTGGTTAATGAACAAGTTTTCTTCACTCAGAATACTGCAATTGTTGCAACTGTTTAGTGAATTCACCTTTTATCCTTTCTTGAATCATGACATTTAAACCAAGCGTCTTTCATTCACTGAGAAATACCTTGCTTGGAGCTATAGTTAGCTTTTCCAACAGCTTGGTAAACAGACAGAACAGCTGTTTAAACTCCTCTAAACTCAAACGTATGCTTGTTTAACCTTAAGATTAAATTCACAGACACTCTTCTCAGTTTTCTAAAAAGAATAGTCTCTTTGTCATCAGCTTCCCCTGTTCTTATTGGCACTTATCTTCTTTTTAACAGTTTCTCCTGTTATAAGCATGACGACCGTCCTGGTCCAAGAAGGAGGAGAAGACTTTCAAGAGGTCATCTGTACAGCAACAGGAGGGAGGCCAAATCCAAATATCACATGGATACTGCCTGAATTCAAAAACATGCCACCTTTACAGAAAATTGTCTCCAAATCAGATTCAGTTATCAGTTCATATCGGTTCCCATCAGATCCTTATAAAGGAGAAAATGTCTCTTGTGTCTTTTGTTATGCGTTTCTCCCATTAATAAACACAAGGACAATCACTTTGCCAATTTACTGTGAGTACCAGCACTATTTAAACTGAATAGATGCACATATGTAGAATATTTGAAGCACTTTCTAATCTGTAAAACTTATTTTCATCTAGATCTTTCCTCACTTCAGCTGAAGAACCTTGATTATGCCATTAACAGTGAGAACCAGACTTCACTGGCACTTGTGGAGGGGAGCACGGACATTACAATCAGGGTGGATGTTTTGGGAAATGTACCAAGTTATAAAGTGAAATGTTCCAGGTAAGATGTTGTAATATCATCCCTAAAGGCCTTGAATATGATCATAAAATTAACATTTAAAATGAGCACTGATACAACACAATGATACTGTCAATTTCATCCACAATAAAATAAAATAAAATATTGGATTCTAGTGTGTTTACTACATAATAAACACACTGCAGCAAGATGTAAAAAGCCTGCTTTGCACTTTTGTATCACTTGATCAAGGGAAGGCCAACCACTACCTGAGGATATGGATGTGGTTGGCAACAATCTCTTTGTCAGAGGACCTGTTGAGCTGCACCATGCTGGACAATATCTCTGCCAGGCCTCTTACCATAGACATCAAGTTTCCCTGCAGTTTACAATTGAAGTAAATCCAAAAGTCCTACTGCCAGGTACTATATTTGCTTTCATAATATCATCACACTGTATTGATATTCTACACTCTTCAATTAAATATTGTTAACTAGAGTATAAGCTTGATTTAATTTCGTTTACAGTGACATTTCCCCCAAATATCAGTGTGAATTTAGTAGAGAATTCAGACTACATTCACATTGAGTGTTTGGCCTCCAATGCTGTACCTGCTGCAAATGTGTCTTGGGATCTTCCAAAAGAGATTAATGGTACAATACAGTCTGAAGACACACACTATAATGGATCTTATTCTACCAGAAGTGTGTTGACTGTGCCAAGCTGCATGACCCGCAAATATGTAATTGAATGCGTTGTCAACCATTCTGACTTCATGGAAGAAGAGAGGCGGCAGATTGCTCTTCCTGTGTGTGGTAAGACATTGTTGGATAGATGTATGTATGTATGTATGTATGGATGGATGGATGGATGGATGGATGGATGGATGGATGGATGGAACAATAGATGGATGGATAGGCTGATGAATGGATGGATACATGCATGGATGGATGGATAGTACAATGATGATCAAACAATGGATTGATGCATCCAACGATGGATAGTACAATGATGATAATGGAGCGATGGATGGGTGAATGCATGCGAATGGATAGTACGATAATAATAATAAAACAATGGACAGATGGATGGATGGATGAAACAATAGATGGATAGGTTGACGAATGGATGGATGGATGAATGGATGGATAGTACGATGATGATGATAGAACGATGGATGCATAGATGGATGGATAGATCGATTGATTGATATGAAGAATGGATGGATGAATGACTGAATAGATAGGTGGATGAATAGATGCATGGATGAACAACAAATAGATAGATGCATATGTGGATAGAATGACAGATGGATGCATAGAACAATGAATGGTTGAATGGATGAATAGATGCATGAATGAACAATAGATGGATGGATGGATGGATGGATGGATGGATGGATGGATGGATGGATGGATGGATGGATGGATGGATAATTTGATGGATAATTGGATGAATGGATACATGGGTGAATAGATAGGTGGGTGCATTGATGTATAGATAGAACAATGGATGAATGGTTGATGGATAGAAGGATAATTATTAGATGGATGAATGGATTGGTGGATGGATGGATGGATGGATGGATGGATGGATGGATGATGGATGGATGGATGGATGGATGATGGATGGATGGATGGATGGATGGATGGATGGATGGATGGATGACATGGATGGATGGATGGATGGATGGATGGATGGATGGATGGATGGATGGATGGATGGATGGAGATAGATAGATAGATAGAACAATGGATAGATTGATGATGATGGAATGATGGATAATGGATGGATGCATTCATGGGTAAATGGATGGAGGTATGGATGGATAGAACAATGGATGGATAGATGGATGGATGCTGTTGACATAGGCGGCTCACTGGGTTTTAAAACACAACGATCTATAAAACATTCTGACATGTAGTTTATGTTTCTTGGTTGTAGCACCACCGACTATTACCCTGCTGTCTAGTGTTGAATGGGACAGTGGCATTGCTTACGCATCGCTGGTGTGTTCAGTGCAGAGCCAGACCCCAGCAGCGGCCATCACCTGGGCTGTAGAGTGCCATGGAATTGATATTAGCTCTAGTGAATTTGTAATGACTCAAACTGAGTTTCAGCAGAGTCATACGCTTGTCGCTCAGAGCACGACACATATTCCTATTTACTCACATGTCGGATGCACCGTGACATGTGTGGTTGAGCATCGAGGGTTAGAGAAACCAGAGAACAAGAGCATCGTCCTCCCATCCTTAGGTAAGTTTGACACTTACATTAACCCCAAAAGTAGATTGACGCTTGAACCAGACTTAGAAATGAATTAATGTGATTGCATTAGGAAGCTAAATATCAGTCCATTCATACATTTTAAACATGACCTAAATATCCCATGCTTTTTATCGCTTGAATTTAAATATTTTAAATAATCTGCATTCAATATAAGTTAAGTTGAACCCTTAAATGACCAATACAAATTCAACACATCAAATAATGAAAATCTATTTGCATTTAGGGCCTTCTGCAAGCCGTGTGTTTCTGGGTGAAGAGAGGGACACTCTCTTCTGGGACACTCTTAATTGGCATGCTGTGTGTGAGTACAGCGGCGATGGAGTGAAACCCAACATCTCCTGGGTCTTTCCCGATGAAGACACTGCAATACTGGTGACTACTGAATCCAGATATGATGGAATTAAAGTAGAAGTCAATTTAACTCATGAATTTCAACTCAGTCAGTATGAGGGGAAATATTTGATATGTCTGATCCAGAACAATCTCGGCAGGGATGAAAGACGGACAATACATGTTCCAAAATACTGTAAGCTTTTCTCGACCCTAAAGTATTGACTGGCATTATTTCTAGTTATTCATTTAGTAAATGTAATCTGCTTTTGCTTTCACTTAGCTATCTCGTCTATTGAGGTTTTAAACAAAACCACACTTGATCGTAGAGGTCATGGCCAGAATGAGCATCGTTTAACACTGCAAGAAAACCTCTCGAATCAGAAGATACTTCTCAGAGCCCACGGCAATGCTCCGTCGTACAAGACAACATGTTATAGGTATGTTGAATCATGCATGCTTAAATATGGCACAACATACTAAAGAATTGAAAGTTACAGAAAAATGTCATGACCGTATCACGGCCTGTTGTACAGTTCAACAGCACTCTGAAAACCTAAATGCAGAAAATTTTCTTTCATTTCAGACACACAAAGGTATAAATAGAGGAGACAAGGGCTAGCTAAAGTTTTCACCAAAAGTTCTAAAGGATTATTTTTGCTTGACAATAAATGCGGCAACATTTCTCATTTTTGTTTAGTTTAACTTGAAGTACTAAAATAACTAAAGCTAAATCAACTAAAACTAATAAAAATACATATAGACATATTTAATACTAATAAAAAAGACAAAATAAAAAACAAAATACTAAAATTTTAAGTGAAAACAGAAAATGTATATCATTAAATATTTAAAATAATAACAAAAACTATATTAGCTATCATTATGCTTCTTATCCCCGTAAGGATCCCTTAAATCTGTCATTATATAATAACACATACCCAAAATGAATATTCTATATATAATTTACTCATCCTCATCTTGTCTCAACCCTTTATGACTTTGTTTCTTCCGTGGAACACAAAAGGAGATATTCGGGAGAATGTTCATGCTGCTCTTTTCCATACATTGAAGGTGAATGGTGACAGATGCTGTCAAGCTCCAATAGTGTGGTTATTGTTAACTAAAATTAAGCTAACATTAAGCATAAAACTAATTTATGTTAACTGAAATAAAGCTATTTAACAATTAATCTCTGCACACCTGATGGCAATGAATAGGTGCGAAACAAAAGACCAAAAAGGTCAAAACTGAAAACAAAAACAAATCCCGCACACTACCAAACTATGCAAAAAGTATCAAAAAAATGTATTTATACGACGTTCCTGAAGATACGTGATGAAGGTAATGCGACCAAACCGTCGTAAATAAACGTTTTTAATGCATTTTGCATAGTTTGGTAGTGCAGGATTTTAGTTTTTCAACTGAAATAAAGCTAATATAAAAATATATAATAATAATTAAAATAAATAAAATATATTAGATAAAACATTTAAATTTGAACATTAGAAATGCTAACTGCAGCTAATGAAATAAATAAAATAAAATAAGTTTTTGAAATACTAAAATTACTAAAACTAGTAAATAGTAAAAAATAAAGCTAATTAGAAATATTTAAACTCTATAAAAATAACAAAACCACACAAATTTTTTTTTTGTTAAAAAAAAATTAAGATTAACACAAAAAAGTTTAAAAAAGTTTAAAAAAAACTTTTTTTGTTCAGAGCTTGAGAGTATGTGCCAACATTCGGTTTCATTGTATTAATAAGAGCAATGTTAACGTGTTCAAAGAAAGAAAGAAAGAAAGAAAGAAAGAAAGAAAGAAAGAAAGAAAGAAAGAAAGAAAGAAAGAAAGAAAGAAAGAAAGAAAGAAAGAAAGAAAGAAAGAAAGAAAGAAAGAAAGAAAGAAAGAAAGAAAGAAAGAAAGAAAGAAAGAAAAAGTCATGGAGTAAATTATGCCAGTTTTCATTTTTGTGCAAACTATCCCTTTAATTTTTCAGACACCATTGTAATGTCGTTTTGTTTGTGCTCATTTGAGACATATTGATCAAAACTCTAAATCTTCCAGTTTCTAGAGAAAAGGAGAATTTTTAAAGATAAGACATGCCTCTGAATTTTTCTCATCCCAGGGAGGACGGGTCAGCAGCTGACACAGAGGGCATGGCATTAGTATTTACAGAGCCAGTGTCTGAACTGGATGCAGGATTGTACATATGCCACATCTCGTACCACCACCACACAGCTAACGTTTTCATTCGGGTGGATGTAACCAGTGAAGAGACTCAACACAGTGAGTTTCCTCATAGCAGGCCTAGATTATCAATAATGGTAGCTTATAGAAGTGTGGTGAACTGGTTTGTAATGAATGTTTGTTTTCCACAGTGATATTCATCATTATTTGCTTCTCGTCAGCTGCTGCAATCACCATCATCTTGATTATTGTTTTGGTTGTACTCTGGTGAGTAGACTCGCTTTCTAACAAACTTAGGTTAAATTCTACTGCTTTCTTTTTGGATATTACCATACAGGTGAGATCTGTGCAGGCAAACAGGAAGCAAGGTAGCTTACCTAGACCAATGACATGCTTCGTGTTCATAAACAGGATACATGGTGGCTGCACAGAATACCACATCTACCACATTGTGCTTTTACGCAACATAAACAGATTCATGTCTCAGAAGCGGAGAATGTCAATTTAAATTGCAAATGTATCTGTGGCCTTGATTTAGAAAAAAAACCTTGATGTTTAAATTCCCTATATATTTCTTTCCAGTAAAAGTGGGAGAAGTCACTCATCACAAAAGATACAAAAGGTAGACAAAGTGTTATATAATCCTTGCAACATTTTGTCCAATAAATATCAATGGCTCATTTCATTTGTATTTTTCCAAAGAAAATCAGGACAGAGCGTGAGTCTCTAGCAGCTCTAATGCAGGATCCTCACTGCCCAGAGAAGACAGTGATCCCAGACACGGCTGGGCCGCACTATTCCATTGTTTTCGATGCTAAAAGCACTGTGTGACACACCTGTTGATTTTTACGACTGTAATATATCCGTTTTTGCACATACTTGTGGAGTTTGTGGCAGCTTGAGTGCATGCTTTTAAAAAATGCATTCATTTTTAATTCAGACTGTTATGCTGATGATGTAATTTGTAATGCAAAAAAAAAATAATTGCTCAGTTTTTTCAACCCAGGACATTCAATATTGAGAGGAGTTGGTTTCTTCATCAGAACAGATTTGGAGAAACGTAGCATTGCATTAGTTGCTCACCAGTGGATCCTCTGCAGGGAATGGGTGCCGTCAGAATGAGAGTCCAAATAGCTGATAAACACATCACAATAATCCACAAGTAATCCATACGACTTCAGTCTATCAATTAACATCTTGTGAATTGAAAATCTGTTTGTTTATAATAAACACATCTATCAGGTTTCTCCAAAACCATTCCAATGAAGAAACAACTCGTAAACTATTCCTTTAATATGAATATTTCACTAGTGGTCTCAGGGTTTTGGACCCAACTGTACACACATTGCAGTTGGTGTTTTTGATATGTAGTTGTTCTTTTTCCTCGACTACAAATACCGATTGTAAGGAAAAAATTGAAGTAGCTTGGCATTACTTTCAGCATTATGATTTACTTCGATAAGTAGCATTGTTTTATAAATATTATGAGCACATTTTTTTAAGTACTTTTTAAGATTGTTGCTTTGTTCTGACTTCCACAGAGATACACTTTAAAAGTCTGGTTGGTGTCTTTATCTTGTTTTCGTTCCAGTTGTACTTGTAGCCCACAAACTGACTGTATTTGTAGCGCTGTAGCGCCCTCTGGTGATCCTGCAGTATATAGTGGGACAATCCCCATCCGGGCCTGTAGAGTCCAGTCTGATAGTTTGGTTATACCTGCAGTCTTTGTATGAATGACGACTGGTCTTTCCTTTGTGTTGCTCTAAGATGTTTACACATCTCCAGGGTAAATAATGTCACTGTGATACTTGTAAAAAAAATGCAATAAAATACTTGACAAGTTTAAATATTACCGAGCCTGTTTGTTTATCAGGTAAACAATATTATTCCAATCACAAGACGATATAGGACAAATACAGTTTTCACAAAGGACAAAATTATTTGAATATCACATTATGAAATGTACTTTCCTGTTACACTGATGATTTACAAAACAGAGATTAAGAAGAGATTTGACCTTTGAGTTAAACTGAATTATTGCTCATAAAACTTTCATACACAGTCCATACATTAAGAATCAAAATATTTACTTTATGTACATTTATCGTTTCTTGTACAGACAAGGTTTAAGTTGAAGACCGACTTTCTTCACGTTCCCAGGTGCTTTTCCTGTCTTTATGAAATCAAAGGAGTAGAAGTGGCTGTTTTCCGTGTCCTGGGAAAAAAAATAGATGAAAATAAATAGCTTGTAAACAGCTAATTTCTTTACACATTAAATTAAACTACATTTTGATTACTAAAGTATGACCTATTTTACTGAAAAACAGAGAATGCAGAAGATTTTATGTTAGTGCTGTTAATATATTCCATTATTGATCTCCATACTTCCAGAACAGCACAATTCTAGTCTACAACACTGCACACTTGGCCTGACTTTCCATCTCTAGGACAGCATTAGACCGGCAACTAACAATCATTTATAATTACGGAGGAGATTATTCTAATGATTTAATCGATTTTTGACAGCAGTCCTCTATAACTTGCATGTTTGTCCGTTTTTAACAGTAAGTCTGTAGAAAATGTTTCAGTGAGTTTTGCACTATCATCTAAAGAATAAAGTATGATCACCAACTCCAAAATATCAGTTTTCCAATAAATATTTGCCTCAATTTCTGCTCCGCACCAGGGTTATTTTAGTATAATTTATGTACTGTTAAAGTATTTATTAAAGGTGCAGTGTGTAGTTTTTAGGCGGTTAGTTTTTCAGTATTATTTATGTACTGTTAAAGTATTTATTAATATTTTGAGGGGACCCGCGGAATGAGCTCATTCTAAGGTTATAACATTTTAAGAGTTTTCAAAAGTATATTAATGATTTCTGTCAAGATTATCCTAAATATTACACAACTTCATATTCTAAAGCTTATATTTTGAGTTTTCAAAAGTAATGACAAGAACTTCATATTCTAAGATTTGTTTTTTTAAAGGGGGAATGTATGATTAGGCTGACATTTAGAAGCACCTTGTATCCAATGGAAGTACAGGAGATGAATATCCTGTTGTAAGAACAAAACCTGATCCTGGAATAAGTAATATGGCCGGATTAATCATATTTTAGCCTGTTTTCTCTATGCCACAGGGTGCCTTCAGTAGTGTGCTGGACAGTGCAATGGTATGTCTCATGAGAATTATTAAGCGGACAAAATATGAAGCCATTTCACAGGAACAGATGAATGTTATGCTGGAAACATGATTATTAAAGCTCACCAAGGCTGTATTTATTTGATGAAAAATAGAGTAAAACCATAATATTATAACATATATTATTTAAATAACTGGTTTCTATTACAATACATTTATTAATTTTTATTTCTGTGATTAAAAGTTTCATTTTCAGCATCATTTCTCCAGTCTTCAGTGTCACATGATCCTTCAGAAACCATTCCAATATGCTGATTTGCTGAGACATGTATTATAATTGTTGAAAACAGTTGTACAGCTTTTTTTTTTTTTTTTTTTGAGGAAACTGATATTTTTTTTATATTGATTCCTAAATGAATAGGAAGTTTAAAGAACAGCATTTATTTGAAATATTAAAAATGTCTTTACTGTCACTTTTGATACATCTAATGCATCCTTGTTGAATAATCGATTTCTTTAAAAAAATCTAAACATTTGAATGGTAGTGTATGTTCACTGGAATGAATTGCACATTACCGTATGGACTGACTTGAAGCCAAGACTTGACAATGCACTACTGAACGAACGCTCATTTTCAAATCGGCTGGCCACTTCAGCAATTTTAAGAACACCCCTGCAAAAAAATAAAAAAATACATAAATGGAAAGAGCATATATATTGGCTAATCACTTGGATTTTATGATAAACTTTTAAAATAATGGCAAAAAAATAATAAAGGCAGTTACCCCATCACCAGGACTCTGTTTGCTTCTGCCAAAAAGTCTCCCAGATTTGTCCCCATCAGAGAAAGACAGAAAACAGCAATATCTACAGTAGAATCACGAAGCGGCACCTGTGAAAATATAATAAACAGTTCTGCCTTTAGTCTTTTGGCTGCATTACAAATCAAAGCATTATTACTACAATAGCTTACTTTTGCCATGTCACATGCAGTGGCAAGATCACAAACCGGAGCCAAATCAAAAGAGTGCACTTTATTCTTCACACTCCGAGCTATTTTACAGTCTCCACAGCCGAAGTCAGCAACAACTAAAGAAGTTGGTCTGAAAAAAAGACAACAGAAATTCATTGACTTGCAGCGCCTTCAAAAAATACTGGTATTTCTGTAGTTCATTCATGGAAGATTATTCTGTGCATGACCACTGTGATTTAATAAAGACAAGCCAGGTAATTGTTTTAAATGTCTTTAAAACAATTAACAAATTAAACTGTAGTTCAGGAAACTACAGCCATGTCAAAACAGCATTCAAAGCAAAATTATTATTATTATATAATGTATTATTATTATTACTGTAGTTGTTGTTATTATTATCATGCCAAATAACTTATTATTTTTAAATAAATAAAGATAAAAAAAATAATTAATTAATTTAAAAACAAATAAATGAATCACACCATAAAGTTAAAAGCAATATGCAATTTTACATATAGATATATATATAAAACTGTGTGTCTAAAAGTAACAAAACAAAAAAAACACTCATCAGAATCAGAAAAAGGAAGTTCATCTCACTTTTTACCAATATAGGAAATGATTGAATCCACAGGGTTTGTAGGCCAGTGCTGAACTTGTGCCGTGTAGCCCTTGTGGTAAATTGCAATGGCCTCTGGGTCCTGCTGAAACATGCGTTTGGCCTCACCACTGGTCGACGTGTAAAGCTGCTCATTGATGTAGCGGAATCGAGCGGCTTCTAACCGCTTCTCCATCTTTGCCCTCAAAGCAGTCGAGGGGTCAGGAGCCCGTTGCTCTTCATTACTCTTCAAACTTACTGGTGTACCTTTGGGTTCTTCTGGTTCCTCTGAGGCTTTATTACTGTCATCAGGAAGCTGCGACTTTAAAATGCGACGCAATGTTTCTGCCTGTGATTTAGTCATAATTTTTGAAGGTCTCCCTTTATCTTCCACTTTATGTGAGACTGTATTGTTACTTAGGGAGTCATTCACTATTCTAGTTCTTGTGCTGGGCATTTCATCTGTTTTAGAGTCTTTGTGATTTTCAGCATTGTCCGTGATTGAAGAAAAAACATTCTTTTTATGAGCTTTCTTCGTTTTTTTCGATGCCTTGTCATGTTTCTTCACTTTCTTGGATTCTTTGACATCCTGTGTTTGAACTAATGGTTCCTCCTTTGCACTGGCATCATCAACACCTGTCGTTTTTGGAAGATATTTGTTTTTGCACCTTTTTTTGCTTTTCATCTTGTTCTTCCACTGCTTTCTGCTTAGCTTGTTTTCCGCTTGACTTTCATTTTTCTCTTGGGACACCTTAGAATCTGCAAACACAAATTGACGTGAAAAAGTAAATAATGTTTAAGAGTGGAAACATAAAATGGCTAGAACATGTTCTCACTTGTTTGTTTAATGGTCTTCTTTACTGGCTTCTTCTTCTTCACGGGTGGTTCAGAGGAATCCACTTTATCCTGCTGCTTCCCTTCATTTTCAGCATTAGACTTTCTTTTACGCTTTTTGCACCTTTTCTTTTTTACTGTCTTGACAGTAGTGGAGGCGTCTTTCTCCTCATCACTATCCTCTAAAACATTCCCAGCTCCCCAGTCTGGCACTGAACCCAATGTTTGCAAGGTTCTCAAAAGACTTTGTTTACCCACAACCTTACCCTGTTGGGATAAAAAAATATACTAGATGAAAAATTTAATTCATGAGACAGACCTACACTTAAATAAAGGGGGAAATCATAATACCTTGCCAGAGGCAGGAGACATTTTAGCAGTGTGAGATGATCCATCTGGTAATGGAGAATCAGTCCATTCCTCTTCAGCAAACATGTTTGTAAACGCTGTTAATTTGGGAAAAACACTGTAAACCGTCACAATGAGTTATACCGAACAGTTAAAGAATTTGCAAGCTAACTATTATGTGCTTGCATATCTTGTAAGATGATAAAATTGATCATAGTGCTGTTAGAAATTATTGTTGACATCGCCCAGAAACCTATGATAGTATCCTACAACGCATTTCAGATTAATTTACGGCGTAACGTTACTTACATTTTACGCTTTCTTCTACACGTGCGAAGAACCATCACGTGGTTTTGTGTACATCCGGGTTACCAGGACAACTTCCTTTCCAAACTATGCGGATGCTGGGTTCTCCAAATGCGCTCAATCTATAACTATTTATTACATTGTGAGATAAAAAAGGTCCATTAAATGAAAATCGTGACCGTTTTAACACTTAGATGTCTATAGTGTAGAGATGGAAAGTAGGACTCGTTTTCTTTTGAACAGTTCGTTTTTAACAAACCAGGATAACGATATACAAACTATTCTTTTTGTTCAAACTTTTAAGTTAAAATGTCCCCTGGCTAGTAATTTCGCGTGTTTTTATTATTGGGCATGAATGATTGTTTGGACCAATTGTAATACATTTTTTTATTGATTTTTATTTTATTTATTGACCTGTGTGGACTTTAACACACTTTTTAAAATAGTACTTATCACATAAATAATATACTTATGTGTGTGCAAATTTAATGTAATGAATGTCTTTGGACACTGGCATGTAATATGCAATTAAATGAAAACGTATTATTGTTTAAATTAATATTAAATGGAATTAGTTGACCTTAATTGTGCTTTTTGACACACTTAAGTAGGACATAAGTACATCTGTATATGTAATTGCATAATTACTTCTGTTGTTTTTTAAATAACCAAAAAATTATTATAAAACATTTACTGATTAATGTACTGACAAGCATTTGTCTAAATTACAACTAAAATATGCTTTAATGTCATTTCAAATTATTGATTTCTACACTATAATGAAAATTAGAATCAAGTACATATATACAAGTACATACATTGGCTCTAGTATGTTCGTCAAAGTTAAAACCTTTTATTTTTTTACATTATTTCAAAGTGCACTTTTAAAAAGTTGACTTAAATGTGTTAAGAAACATAGTTATGAAAATGAGATGCCTCGGTGGCATCTTTCTTTCTTTTCAAAAGCTTAACTTTTTTCTATTTCTCCGTCTCTCAAGTAACATTCAGGGTACAACTAACTGTACATGTTTTATAGCTTTATACATCTATTTTGTAACCATATCTTATTATTATTGTTAAGCCTTTTCAATTACACATTTTTATAAACTAGTTTTGATTAAGAATTAACCCATCCTACCATATCAAATATAATTTGGAAATGTCTAAGGTCTCTAAAATCACAACTTTTCTGAAAACACTGATGTTCACATGCCTTCTGCCATCTGATAGTTTATGTTGTTTTTTAGCAAGTAAAAGGCTTTTTGGTATTTATGCAAAAATTACCCACTACAGGTTGTGGTTCACCCTTTTTTTCCCATACTTTTTTTTATTAAATAAGTTTAAGAATATGTTTTATATTGTTAGTAATATTTGAAGCAACTTATCCATACATCTATTACAAATATACAAATATTTACATATGAACATTTACATTTCACTGCTGCTTATATTCTGTATTATTGTGTATGTGACGAATAAAAAATCTTGAAATACGGTAGCCTAAATCAGGCTTTTGAGGAATGTTGATTTGTACATCTCTTAAAGCATTATTGCATTGCATTGGCATGTTTCGATTCAAATAATAAACTTAAATAATAATTAACTTACATTAAATTGCATCCATCGTATTTTAAGCAGATAATGTAGCCTCGGATCTTCAGAAAAAGTTCGCAGTGCCACAAATGTTCCTCTAGATGGCGCCCTTTGATTTCATTTCAACCACGTTGACTCTGTAGTGGAGCGTTTGACCAAAATACTTGTGTTTGACCTCCCGCTCAAATCTAAAAGTGCAATTTATCAGATTCTGGCTACATTAGTTTTATTACTTATTGGGATAAATCTAAATTTGACAACGTATACACGCTGAACTAGACCAATATGATTCCCGAATCAATGACTACATCTCAAATATTCAAATAATGAAGTTATTCGTCAAGCGCGATATTAATATTAGGCTAATAATATTGTAACTTACGCTTATTATATTTAAACTAGTTACAGGCCGGTTGTTCGAGTGACATGTTATGATTATGAGAGTTATGCTAAGGCATATTTTATGCAAAGAATAAGTATAACGTTATACAAATATTATTTATCTAACGTTACCTTGAAACATTAATTGTTCTAACCAAAGTCCTCTACAAAACATACTAACAATAAAGACATATGTGGACTACGGAATTATATGGTTCCTCGCTGTGTAGTTGGACCCTATTGGCTTAAGTTTGTCAGTTATTTAAGTAACGTAACTTATAATTGTCATCAAGCTATAAAGCAGTGCAATGCTCCCGTTACTTTTCTCAGCGCTGGTCAGGATGAGCCAACCGGTTCTGTCGGCATCTTCTAGCGCCTCCTGTAGGAAGACGACTTTTTTTTTTTATTATTACTTTAATTATTAAGCTCGGATGAGCTTTATTTGTCACATACACAATTATACAGAGTATAACCAGCCAAACAAGACGGCATTTAACCCATCCAAGCACACAGTGTCGGAGCAGTGGGCAGCCGACACTGCAGCGCCCGGGGAGCAGTTGGGGGTTCGGTGCCTTGCTCAAGAGTCTCACCTCAGTCGTGGACAATTTCTGCCGGAGCCGAGATTCGAACCCACAACCTCGGGTTACAAGTCCGACGCTCTATCCATTAGAGCCACGACTGCCCCTCTGTCTCATAAGTACTAGCTAGCAGCGTTCAACTGGTTTATGTGATCATTGTCAAGAGGAGGAATCAGTAGAACACATACTATGTCACTGTCAAATGTACATGGCAGAAAGAGAAATATTAAAGAAAGGAATTAGGAAGCAAAGTTCTTTAGAAATTAGTATTAAAGATATACTTAATGGTCATAACAATAAAAGTATATTACATTATTTGAGAAGAACTGGCCTAATTAACAGAATTTAAAAGAGATTTTTGGTAATATTTTTTATTTATTTATTTGTTGTTTTTTGTGTGTGTGTTATCTGGGAGGTAGTTGACTTAGGCCCACACTCCAGTATAGTAGGTGGCGGTAATGCGCCTTAACGTTGGACGCCGACCGCCATTAAACAACAGAAAAGAAGAAGAAGAAGCTAGCAGCGTTAGCTAGATAGCTTCTAGCTGAAGTAGTCGAGTTTCTTCCAAATCAATAATCATATCAACAATGGCGTCGCAGCAGCAGATGGCCGTTAACAGTGCTCAGATGGGCGTTCAGCAAGCGGCTGTTTTACAGCAAACTCAAGCTCAACAACAGCAGCAACAGCTCAGTCAACAACAAGATTTTGATCCAGTTCACAGATTCAAAATGCTGATTCCTCTGCTCAAAGATAGTTTACAGGTTTGTTTTGGTGCCTTTCATTGAACATAGGAGCTGAAAGTAGCGTTACGGGTTTGCAATACAATACTAACATTAATATACAATTCTATGTTTTCAGAACGTCATGACCATTGCTTCACTAAATTTTGGACACAATGCAGTTATTGACAACGGCTTAAATACAACAGAGTAAGATTCCCTTATTATCATGTAAATAACACGAATATGTAATTAGCACATACTTATGTATACTGTATGTGTGTGTAAATGTCTGTCTGTTCTATCTATTAATGTACATAAATATATGGAAGCCTGTTTTTGCCACAGAAAACAAATCAGATAATTGCACTGATCTATATATAACGACTATATTATAGATCAGTGGAAAATTACTTATTTTATCTCATTCATCTATTGTGACTCTTAAAAAAAATAGCTTCGTTTTTCTCACAATTCTAAGTTTACATCGTGCAGTTCTGTTTTTTTATGCCACAGAATGAAATATAAGAAAGTAATTGTGATTTTCACCCCTCCCACACAATTCATTTGTGACTTTTCTGCTCAGATTTTATAGATCTCACAATTCTGAGTTTTTTCTCTGCAGAATTGTGAGCTATAAACTCAGAATTGCAAGAAAAATAGTTTGAATTGAGAGTTAAAATGTATCAATTATATTAATTATTTATTCATTTTTTAATTTTGTGGCATAAATGAGCTTCAAAAGAAAGATTAATGGATGCTTAAACCAATAAATAATATTAAATAAATATATTTCACCTCTCAAATTATAGGAAGGGTAATGATGCAGCAGTTCAGCGGTTTGACAAAAGTTTAGAGGAGTTTTATGCTCTCTGTGATCAACTGGAGCTCTGCCTGGTAAGCACCTGCTTGTGATTCTGTTAAAAAATGTCATTCAAAGATCTTGTTTGATTTCGATTATCATTGACGTTTTGTTTTTTCAGCGGCTGGCCCACGAGTGCCTGTCGCAGAGCATCGACAGCACAAAGCACTCTCCAAACCTCGTACCTACAGCCACCAAGCCGGACACCGTGCAAACAGAGTCTCTGTCTTACTCTCAGTATCTCAGTATGATAAAATCACAGATTTCATGTGCTAAAGACATTCATAATGCTCTCTTAGAGTGTTCCAAAAAGATCGCTGGGAAGGGTCAAGGAGCTTGTAATTAGTAGCTGCCAACTGTATTTAGTTAGTTTTTTTATTTGTATATTAAATAGCTTTGATGCTGATTAAAGAATATATTTTTTGTATTTCTTTTTTCTCTTTACTATTGTGACAAATGTACTCGTACAATTAAATTGATATATTCTTGAAAATACATTTGTGTGTGTGTGTTATAATATACCTTTGTTGATCTAACAAGCTACTAATGTGTCCTATCTACTCAATTGCAAAAAAATATATGTTAGTATTATTGATATGCTTTGGTCATTTAATATTATTCAGTAGTATTTATTCATATTCATAAATAGCTTTTTTATGTCCTGTCATTTTTGTTAGTTTTTTATATTCTGTTTAGCTTTAACTACATTTTATTAAAATTGTAGTTGTGGTATTTTGCATTTCAACTTTTATTTTATTTCAGTAATTCTCCAAGGCATTATATCTAACTTTTGCATTTGTATCAAAAAAAAATAATTAATTAAAGCATTATTTGAATTAATGAAAATTATTTTGAATGATTTAACAGCATTAACCACACTCTTTTGTGTACTCCAGTCTTGCTTCTCTTTTAAGATCTGTAAAATCTGCATTTTTTTCTCCAATAAATATGTTAATAGAGATTTGAAACCAACTTGTTATACAGAAACATCACTTATGCAAACAATATACAACCTAGTAGGACAACTCTTGAGATGAAGTGCACTGAACACAAGGATTCTTCGACCCGATCCGTTTTATGTTTTTTAATCATATTTCTGCAGTAATTTGAAGCACTGTTCCAGCAAAAGTGTGTTCTGAGTGGATTATACAATTCAATAGATCACTTATCATGAATCAGCCTCTTTTCATTGATGACCTGCACTCTTAAGGGCTCACTAAAATTGGAAGAAAAATTATAATCTGTATAATAAGTAATCCTGGGATTACGATTACAACATTTTTGTTTACCAGTTTGATAAAACGTTCGTAGTTTCAATTCGTGCCCTTGTAATGTAATATCTTTCCCTGGGAGGCGCTAGAAACCCTTCTCACTGCTTGTCAACGCAAAGAGAAGAAGTCGTTCCGGGCTCTGATTGGTCGAGCTGTTGCTCAGCGGTATTATGTTTGTTAATGCAACTGTCAGCAAAGTATGATAGCTTTGATGCATTAATAACATTATTTAGTACACCCTCGATGTGAGGAATGAAGAATAAAAAGGTGAAACCCTCAAAGGGTGTAAGCAACAGAAAAAGAGGCAAGTTACATTTGTTTGGAGGTTGTATTTGTAGCAAATCCGAGAGTCTTTTAAAGAGATATAAAATCTCGTAACCTTTGCGACGATAAAACCTGCGTCTAACGATACGTAGAAAGCATTTTAGGGCTCACTGCATTTTGAGACAGCCGAAGCGAAGACTAATGCTGAATTGTTGTTGGCTGCGCTTGGATTATTAGGTGAAAATTAAACAGCTGTATTCCGAGTATTGAAAGTTAGGAAACGCTGTTTGATCTCATGTCTTTCTGCAGTGCTCAGCGACGTGTCTCCATCCACCAGTATTCCTCCTCTGGTGGAGGGTCAGCTGAGATGTTTTCTGAGACTGACAGTGAGTAAAGTGCTGTGGACCATCACCAGACCTCCTCCTGTGACTCTGATCAGGCTCAGATGGTGGGGAGAGTCTTCCAGTGGCACCTTCTTCAGGCCTAGAGATGGACATGTTGAACAGAACGGGGTTAAATCGACAGCCCGCTTTCCAGTTCGATGTGGACCCAAACAGCTGACTTCTTATTTGACAGGTTAGACTTGATCACTATATAGTTGATAGCTGATTATTGGCAATTCCTTTTTAGAGAGGCATATTTAACCTTACGTATGTACTTATGTATGTATGGATTTCTGGGGTTTAGCGGGTCTTATAAAGTCTTACATTTGTTTTTGTTGAACCTGCATAAGCCCTGGCTTTATTAATGTGATGCCTAACTGAATATAATATGTTTTTGTTCACAGATATGGGCTCATTGGTGCTGGATGTGCTTACAAAGGTTGATCATTTGCCTATAGCTCGTGCTCAAATCCCTGGGATTGCCCGGCTCTCTTTGTCTCACTCCATAAATGGATATTTCACTCTCGTTTCCCCGTCATCAGAAAAACTTGGAGAGCTTCAGGTGGGTGAGATGCTCAGCAGAGTTCACATTTATTTAGCTGATTAAATTGACTTGTGAATGCTTTGTTTTTTTCTGGATGAAGATGACAGAGTTATGAAGTTAATTTGATGATTATTGTTATTGATTATTGTTATCAATGCGGAGTGGAGAAGGGGTTGGATTGAATAAGCTTATGCTTCATCCTACTCCTTTTTGGACATGTATAAGTTAAATTATTTTGTATTGTGTTGTTTTGTTTTTACTATATTTAATTACATGTTCGAAATAAACAATCAATCAATCAATAATTTTTTAGGTTCTCAGTTTAACTATAATCTTGTTCATTTTGAGGGGAATTTATAATTTTTTTTAAACCTTAGCTAATGTTATAGCATTGGAAAAAGCAAAATTGCCTGCAAAAACGTACTTATAAATCTCTCATAATGCTATATTATCTATCACCAAATATTGTATTCAATCTTTTTGTCATCTTGTTTTCTTTAAGTTAGCACTGTGTTTTGTTTTTTGTTTTGGAACTGAGTGATCATAGGACTTTTATCTGAGCTCATGCACAATGTTTGTGAGAGAACATTGGAGTAATTATCCATAAATATTTTTTTTCCCACTCAATAACTGAGGTACATAAGTTCTGGGAATTTGGACTGGGAACACCAAATTATATAAAGGATTTTGAGCACAGCACAAGGGTTAATTATGTGTTTTTTCACATGTACCGTAGGTCACACTTGCGCTGGAAGCGTTAACAGAGGGATATGACAGCAGTAGTTCATTACCCACGACTGATATGAGCCTCGACGCACAGGCTCCTGGAGTAACAACTGACCAGAACATGCCTGCACATTCATCCCTGGATCAGGCTCTCCTGGGTGTGAAGGAGACAGCTGGCAGCAGCTCTGGCCGCATGCCTAGGTTTGTTTTTGTATTTTGGATGCTTTGAGTGCTGAATGAATAATGTGAAACAAACTGTCAGTAGAGCATTCGGCTCACAACACTCATCCTTATGACTGACCTTGTAATTAGTTGCAGACTTGACTGTGGTCTATGACAGACAAGTTCAATTAAAATACTAAAGATTTTGGATAAAATGTCTTATTTAAGTAGTCTTATTACAATTTTATTTTAGATGAAAAATGTTTTAAGTAGTTCTATGTTCATAGTTCTTCCATAGTGTGTAATTTTAGTATTTATGTAATATTTATAATTTATTTTATTAACTATCTATTAACTAATGTTATTGCCTTTCTAATATTATTGTTTTAATATTATCTCCTTCACTACAATAATAGTAATAATAATAATAATAGTAGTTTATTATTATTATATGCTATTTATTAATAATATTTCTTAATGTTTAAATTAACATATGTTTTCAGTTTTTATTTTAAGTTTTAGTGAAGTTATGTACTTATGTCATTTGTATTTTTTTATATATTTGTAGTTAGCTTTACTTAATTACTGTAACTTAAAGTATTTTCTTTTAGTTTCTAATATTTTTTTTAAGTTCTAAGATTTTTAATTCAATAAGCATCAACAATAACACATTTTTTGTCCAATATTCTTGTTTTAGAGGGAAGGATTACTTGTATTTTCAAGAAAACAATAAAGTCATACCAGATTCTTCCACTGGAAAACCTAAACCTGCTACCGCCCAAACTCTTTCAGCAAATAGCCACGCACCTGTTGATCTGTTGTCAGGTAAACCTCATTAACTTGATTTACTGAATTCATTATATTGACTTTACTGTTGAACACAGCAACCTTTTGGCTGAAATACTTTGTGTCGTAGATGATTTCTAAGAACTGGTCAAATTAAAGATCTGTCTGTTCAATCACAATCTGAATATTGCCAAATTCTGCTGATTGATCATAAATTATTTTTATTGTGTCAGTAGTACAGCATTATACAAATCACATATTTTTTGTTAGCGATGGTTGAGGCCATTGCGGAAGTTCTGTTGGCAGATCTGTAGACAAAAAGACCAGACAGCTCTTTACACTCATGTAACACTATTTAGTGACGTATATTCCGAGTGTTTATTTATTCTTGACTTATTTTCCATTATATGGTTGTACTTATTTTCATTGTTATTATATTACTTGTGTTTTTTGTATTTTTCCAGTTCTTCTAGAGCGTGGCAGCAAACTGAGAAATGCCATGGTGGTTTCAGCCTTAAAATCTGATGTGGAGTCAGATGTTCCTCTGAAGGACATTCCCCTGCCTCTCTACAAAGACAACACTGATGCCTTGTATGAACTCTACTTTTTCTTTCACATACCTATGAGGGGTCAAAATAGACAGATGAAATGGCGGAATGTTGATGATTATAAATAGTGTTAAACATCATCTTCCTCCTAAAGGCCAGCCAGGCCCTCGTCAGGACAGTTTCTGGAGAACATCCTTCAAGCAGAACACCAACATCCTGTTCAGGACCTTGAAGAACAGAGTCAGAGTAGAGTCAACACAGAGGACATGGCTGTGGATCTGCTGCTGGGAAGGTAGTCAAGGCTAAAAATTGAACTTTGCTCATAAATACATGATGTAAATGTGGGAAACTTTTAGAGTGAGACGAATTATTTTGTCTGTGTTTGCAAGCTATATGCTTTAATGTTTGTAATGGCTCTGTTCCTCAGTGTTAATGGATCTGTGCTGCAGTTCTGGGATGGAGAGGGTTCTTTCCCAGATTCTCTTTCTGATCACAGCGGTGTGCTCATGGACAGTGAGCTCAACGACCCTCAATATGATCAGAGTCTTCTGGAGAACCTCTTCTACAAAGCTCCTGTAAGTCATACAGTGTAACACAGCAAACTGTTATATGTTAGTTTATTTTCCTTAAACATTTAACTTTGTAAATCATGTTTCCCTTTTTTTAGATATCAGATGAATGTTTGGAAGAGGAGCATCGAAAGAAAGATCCAGCGGAGAAGCCAGTACACACAAGACCAACTAGAAAGGCCCAGTCAGTTACACTAATGCAAGAAGAAATGCTCAACTCATTCACTTAAGATAAATACGTTAAAAATGTAAACTTTATTAATAAATAAATAGATATGTAAAGGTTTTTACATCTGTGTAAAGGTACAGAGAAATAAAATATTTAGTTTCATTTTGAAATGCATTTTTCATATCTGCTGTTGTGTAAACTGCCTTTTTGTTTCTTTTTTTTTGAAGGCCTGATTCTGAAGATATGCAGCATTCAGAAGCAGTAGATGATTTCTCTGGGATTATGGATAAAATAGCTTTGCTTGGAGATATTCGTTTTGCCAGGGTCACCATCAGTGAGTTAAAAGTTTCCACTGAGAGTATTTCAAGAAGTCTCTCTAAAAAAGGAAGACCACCTCGCCCCCTCACCACAAAGAAATGGTACGACATTTAAGTATTTCACATATACACATTGTATTTGTATAAATGGTGGTGGCTAGAAGATGGTGTCCATTTTTAAAATCTAACCTGACGTTAATATTGTGTTTATCTAGCTTTTATATCGTAGAGTACCTCTTTCCACTGGTCTCTGCTGGGTTTGAGGATGCTCAACATGTACCTTCAGAGATTACAAAAGTTGTCTCTAGTAAAGTAACAGAGGGCGGTGAGTACATTTGTTTTAGAGAACTACGAGAAACCAGAAATAGTGTAATAATCTGGTGATTCTCTTTTGTTTCAGTGGTGGCGTTTCAGCACCAAAGTTTGTTTCCAGTGAGGTTCAGTAGGACGTCTATTAAACAATGGTGGGAGATGAACGTCACATTCAAGATCTACTCCAGAAATAGCCTTCAAAAGACAGTGAGTGCAGTGTGTGCCAATCACAAAATCAAACAAACCTCAAAAATAAAGTCTCTTCTGGTTTTATCTGTTAGAGACCTGATCTTCTCATTTGTTGTTTAGCCCGTTCTCATTGGATCAGCAATGTTTCCACTGAGCTCTCTTATGCAGAGTGAATCGCTGAGCATTTCTGCTGCCCTTCCTGTTCAGAGACCGGATGGAATCACTGATAAACATGCAGTTGGTCCTCTGAAGGTAAAGAATCGATTGTAAGAACCCAATTTGGGAGATTTTATTGATCTAAGTGATTCATTCTTTGTCACTTATTTTTTTAAGGTTTCATTTGAATTAGCAGCAGACAAAAATGATTTCTCCACTAAAAAGAGACCTGCAAAACGAACGCTGAGTCCAGCAAGACCTCTTTCTTCCCGTTTGACTGAAGAGCATGATGGGCCAAAGGGTTTATGTGTGACTGACCACAGGAGAGACCCGTCTCCCAGTGCAAGTGTTCATCAAGTCCAAAGAATCCTGCTCCCTCCAACCAGATCACGATCCACATCTCCACACGTCAGATACCAGAGCTCGCTTCATGAGCCTCTGCAGCAGGAAGTGGAGGAGACTGAGATTTTGCTTCATATGTTGCTCATGGTGCCCGATGGGAAAGATTTTACCTGTGCACCCATGCAGCCCAACGTCTACTTGAACTGTAAGTTCCTCGGATCCAATGAAACCGCTCGATCGACAGTGAGCTGGGGTCAAAAACATCCATCATTCGGCTTCATTCAGGTTGGTGCTAAATATAGAATCAAGGAAAGTTCACAGGCTTTACCCATATTACTCTGTGGTGGAAATCGTCAGGGTTCCCACAGAACAGTTAATTTATTATTTGTTTTTAATCTAATTTCTAATATGATATAGGTGGCTCCAGTCACACTGACCAGCAAACTGTTGGAGAGAATGAAGAACAACATGATGGTCATTGAAGTTTGGATGAGGGCCAGTAGTTCAGACCATGATAAACTTCTTGGTTTAGTAAAACTACCTCTTCACCAGTTCTACATGTCCTTCAGGTAGATCTATCTATCTATCTATCTATCTATCTATCTATCTATCTATCTATCTATCTATCTATCTATCTATCTATCTATCTATCTATCTATCTATCTATCTATCTATCTATCTATCTATCTATCTATCGTCTATCTGTCTATCTGTCTATGTCTGTCAACATAATGTATTTATCTGTGTGTAAGTTATAGCATAAATATAACATTAGTAACTATTTATTTGCAGTATATTAATTTAGTGGTATTTTTGTAGTTGCAGTATAATATTTTACTTATTATTATGCATTTCCTATTAAAATAAATGTGAAATATGCATAGAATTAAATATGTGGTGGTGTAAATGAAATATTATTTATTTTATAATATAATGATAATAATGAATAGAATAATAGCAACAATATATATCAAATTACAAATATATTATATTATATTAGTAATGTATATTATATTAATATAAACTTTTCATTAATAGTAACACTATATAATGAATTACTTTATATCAATCAAATATATCCGTGTAGTTACCATTAAATAACATCTAAAACTATTAAAAAGTGCTTTTATTAATTTAAATAAATCTAAAATAATATAACATTTGAATATCATAGCCATCCATTTTCCAAACTGCTTATTCTCTGTAGGGTTGCAGGTAAATATTAGAGAAAAACTGAAACATAAAATTAAAATGTTGCCTTGGCAACTAACTGAAATAAAATAAGTTTAACTTTTCTTAAGTTATTAATTAGGTTTTACTTAACTTGAACTACTAAAATTACTCAAATGGAAACAAATATAGATTAAAGCTACATAAATGTATTTTTATTAGAAAAAACAAGACAAAAACGCATAAAAATTACTGAAACAAACTAAAATGAATACATTAAAATATAAAACTAATAAAAAATAAAAGTAATTGAAAACATGAAGTATTCGAATAGTAAAATAACACTGGAACATGTAAGCTTAACAATTTTTTTACTTTGTCTCCAGAGACCCCAAGATCACAGAGCTGCTCTTGCAGTCTCAGTATCCAGTGGTTGGAGTGGACAGTTTTATGCCTGTGGTTGATGTGTTCAGCGGCAGCACTCGTGGAAACCTCAGGGTGTGTCTAGCAATGGGTCTAGCACAGCAGATCACGGCACTGCAGCGAATGAGGGATGACGAGCTGACCCACGGATCACCACTGCCTCGACCAGCGCACATGTTAGACCACCGGCCACATGCAGAAACCAAGGCTAGTTCACTTTAAAACTCCCAAAAGCAGCACTTGTGCTCAAAAATGAATCTTAATTTGTTTGTAAATTGATGTTTTTCGTAGGCCAGTACCACTGTGGATGTTCTGCGTGAGCATGTCTTCATGGTCCGAGTAGAGAGAGTAAAGGGTCTGACGCCTCTGCAGTCCACAGTGTGGGGAGAAACTGACTGTTACATCCAGTACTCCTTCCCTGCACAAAATGAGTCGAGAGAGGACACGGACACACATGTCCTTGAGAGCAGTAAGCTGTTTTCTTGCTGAATGTATTAAAAGTCTTTTTATTGTTTCTGTTCAGCTCAACCAACGCTCTGTTCCACAGATGTGGAGCTCAAGGCCTACCGCACTGAGACCACTCTCTGTGTGCCTGACCCCATGTTTGGACATAACGAGACTCATGTCCTGCTGGCTCCTCCTGACGTCCCAGTGCAAAGAATACTGCTAAGCTCACTGGCCAGTCAAGGGCTGAGGAACGGAGGAGGGGTGCAGTTTGAGGTTTGGTGCAGGTACAGTAAATGCAGAAATGCTAGTTTAGTCCTGAATTTTATTTATTACATTTTAGCATTTAAAATGTATTTATTTTACGTGGGAATAATTTCATTTTAATGTATTTGTGTATATAATTATTTTTGTATTATATTTTAGTGCTTAGAATTATTACCAAATAAAATAGATACATGTTATTATATTTTTTAGTTAGTCACTTTTGACATTTAGTATTTAATACTTGTTTCTTTAGCATTTAAAATGTTTAATCTTTTTTTTTAGCATGTAAAAGAATGTTTTTTGGCAAATATACATTTTTTACTTACATTTTAGCCTTTAAAAAGTGTCTTTTATGTTTGACAGTTTATTTTTTTTATTTTTTTTACATTGTAGCATTAAAAGCATGTCTGTTTTGTTGTATATGTTTATTTACTTGCTGTTTACATTTTGTTATATTTGTATTATTATTAATTTATTTATTTATTTTAGCATGTAAAAGCATGTTCTTGGCAATATTTAATGTATTTATTTACATTTTTAGCATTTAAAAGTGTCTCTTTTGGCGATGTTGTTGTTTTTTTACAATGTAGTATTAAGAAACATGTCTGTTTTATTTATTTATTTGCTGTTTACATTTGCTGACTGCATTTTTTGGCAATATGTTAATTGTATTTTTTTACATTTGACCATTTAAAAGCATTTTCTTTGACTATTGTATTTATATACTTAGATATTTATATACACATTTGGCTCTTATTTTGAAATATATTAATGATTAAATTAATACATTTTTATTTATTATTTATTTGCATTTTGCATTTAAACGTTTATTATAACGCATTATTTTATTTTTAGCTGTATTTTATTTGGCAATGTTATTATTTCATTTTATTAATTTATTTATTTTTACATTTTAGCTTTTAAAAACATGTTTTTATTTGGTAACATTTGTATTATTTAATTATGTTCATTTATGTTTTACATATGTAGAATTTAAAAACATTTCGTATTTAGTGATATGTTTAATATTTATTTGGAAAATATGAATTATTTACAAGCCTGTTGAAACATTTGCAGGTATTATTATCCAAATGTTAGAGATCAGCTAGTAGCCAGAGGACTGCTGCCCATGACCAAACTGTGTGCCATGGTAACCATGCAGAAACAGGGTCAAACGATGCACAACTTTTCTCCCTTCCTCTGGTACCAAGAACCGACCGACCTATTGACACACAGCCTCAGCCCCCTGGTAATTGCATATCTTAAAACTGCAGATAACATATACAGTGTTATATAGATTTGAAACAAATGTAATAAAGTAAAACCTGTTTTTATCTGTGCTTACCTGTAGGGCTGCTTGAAGTGAGCGTTCAGTACAAGTCTCGACCAATGAGGAGTGTGGGAGTGAAGAGTGGGGTTGTGCCGTCCCGCAGAGTGATGCTAGTTGTGCAGGTGCACAGAGCAGCCGGGCTACAAGCTGCAGCCAAGTGAGTCATTCTGCCTCAAATCTGCCTTTAACCAATTACCCCAATAGCAATCTAGCTTGATTTACCATGGAGTATAATTTTGGCATCTAAACTGTATTTTTATTTACCATCTTTTTTTCTCAGAGCTCTTGCAGATACAGACAGCTCACTGCTGTATTACTCTGAAGTGGGGCTCAACTGCTTCATCACCATGCAGTTGTCCTTCCTGCCGGACAGTGAGGTTCGAAGCACACGAGTGGCGGCCAGGAGTTTCTGCCCAGAGTTTGAACATCACGCCGAGTTCTGCTGTAACCTGCTGGTGCAGAGAGACAGCGGGGAGAGCGTCAGTCTGGCTGAACTCCTGCAGGAGGCAGTGGCCGTCTTCACCATTTACAACAGAGACACACGCAAAAGTGAGTTACCTGACTTGGAAAGGTAGACAGATACGTGAAGTTTGCAATTGTTTTTACATGACACACTTCTCTTAAGGATGTTTGGATATCGTTGGTTTACAAATGACTAAAATAATCCCATCGTGCAAAAGATCCAAAAATGTGTGTAGGTGTAGATCTGTGTTGTTTTACTTTTTTGCATATGTTTATGTCTTTACACTTACTGTTTAGTATCATTTAATATTTTACTTGTTAGTTATTAGTATGATCACTCCATTCCAGCATTGTAAACACTAAATACTGCGTGTTTTGTTTTATCTCATTGTAGTGGCGGATACAACAAGATCGAAGGACACTGTCTTGGGCACTGTGAAAATTAGACTTGCACATCTGATTCATAAAAGAAGTGGTATGAAAGTCTTGAATATTAATAGGATTTAAGTTTTTAGATTTTTTTTATGTTGTAGTGTTAATTGATATATAATAAAGTATTATTATTATTTATTTTTACAATATTTACTTTTTAGAATTTAAAAACTTGTCTGTTTTACTTGGAAATATTTTTGTTAATTTTATTACATTATTTATATATATATATATATATATACACACACACACACACTGCTGCTCAAACGTTTGGATCAGTAAGATTTGTAGTTTTTTAAAGAAGTTTCTTCTGCTCATCAAGGCTGTATCTATTTGATCAAAAATACAGGGGGTACAAGTGATGATATTTTTAGGATTCTCTGATTAATACAATTTATTTATTTAAGAAAGACATTTTGTGTTACAATATACAATGCTTTTCAAAAGTTTGGGGTCAGTACATTTTTCTTTCTTTTTTTTTTAAAGAAATTAATACTTTTATTCAGGAGGGATGTGTTAAAAGTAATGATGCTGAAAATTCAGCGCTACATCACAGAAATAAATTATATTTTAAAGTATATTAAAATAGGAAACCAATATTAGAAATTGCAATAATATTGCACAATATTACAGTTTTTTTCTGTATTGTTGATCGAATATATACAGCCTTGATTAGCAGAAGAGACTCCCTTAAAAACATTAAAAATCTTACTGATCCCAAACTTTTGAGCAGCAGTGTATTGTTAGTTTATACATATAAAAATGTAATTATGTAATTTCCTTTTTAACGTTTAAAAAAAACTTTTGTCTTCTATTTGGCTATGTTTTTGTATTTCGATTTATTTCTTTATTTGTGGTATGAAAGTATTTAAAATTAATAGAAATATAACAATTGTTTATAAATCTATATTTTAAAGGCATATCTGGCTGGTACAGTCTCTCTCTACCTCAGAGCACAACTTCATCTCACAGTCTGACCTCAGCAGGAGGGCTTGAAGTCTCCATCAGTTTTTCCCATCATGCAGATGGAGAGCGAGTCATCAATGCAGCCCATGGACTGGGATGGGACGTGGGACAAGACAGTGAAGATGAGGCAGATATAGAGGATGAAGATACTTTGGAAGAAAGTGCAAAGTCTCTGACATTAACACTTTCCATGCCTAGAGTGTGGCTGCCCATCCATTGCCTGCTGCTGCCTGGACATGAAGACTTACAGCGTTCCACCTACTGCTACTACAGATACAAACTCTACAACCAGCAGACCTTCTGCTCGGAACTTAGACATCCCGTTCCAGACGAGAGTGAAGGAGAAGAAGGTTTAGCCACGGTGGCATTTCAGGGGAGCAGAAGCGTGGTGCTGAGGAGGACTCAACCCCTGCGCTGGTACATGAGGGAGGAGAGGATGGAGGTGCAGGTGTGGGTGGCCTTTGGGAAGGAGAAGAGGGTCCGGCCTCATAACGCTGACCGTCTGGTGGGCTCTGCTTTTGTGGATCTCTCTGCTCTTTCTGGGACCTTGAAGCACCATCAAACAATCAGCGGTAGATATTTGCTCTCTTTATTTATCTGTGAAAGGGCTGTTTGTGCACTTTAGCTTTTTATTTTTGTATAATATTATGCTGGCCTATTATATAATCTTTATAAAAATCATTATGCAGCAACACTGTAACCACATGATAATTTCACCCTTATTAAACGGAATATTGCAAGACAAGTAAATACTCTATATATACTACCGTTATACTAAAAGTATGGACTTGGTAAGATATATAGTTTTTATATTATTTTTTTTTATCCTCACCAAGGCTGCATTTTTTATTTTATCCAAAATACAGTAAAAATTGTAATATTGTGAAATATTTTTTACAGTTCAAAACAGCTATTTTCTATTTGAATGTATTGTAATGTAATTCTGTGATAGCAAAGCTGAATTTTCAGCATCATTACAGCAGTCTTCAGTGTCACATGATCCTTCAGAAATTATTCTGATATGCTGATTTGCGATGGATTCTTTGATGAATAAAAAGTTCAAAAGAACAGCATTTATTTGAAATAGAAATCTTCTATAACATTAATCTTATTAAATACCATTGAAATGATATTTAACGTACTGATAAAAAATGTATAGCCTGAATGTACTGTAAGTCGCTTTGGATAAAAGCGTCTGCTAAATGCATAAATGTAAATGTAAAGTGTATATTTTCCGATTTTATAAACTGAAGTTAAGTGCATTCATCAACCTCAACCCTTTTACCAGTGTTATTGTTAAAAAATAATAAGCAAATATTTTCCTTTAAATGTAATTTAATTTAAAGTTTATATAATTACTAACCAATATTTCGAGCCAAACTTGCCTTTAAAGGCCCATCCTGGTGTTTTTTTTATGTTTTAATCTATTAAGACTTTATAGAGAAATATTTGGTAAGAGGTTTGAAAAAACTGTATATCAAATAAATGTAAAATAAAACATGTATAGGTATAATTTAGTTTGAGATAGTTTAGTTCTGAAGGTCAAAAATGTCCTTTCATTGCCATTTTGTTGAAGAACAGAAATTTGATTTCATTTGAAACGTTTCAGTCCCTATTTTGAACCCTATTGTTAGCAGATCTCAGAAGTTCTAGGAAAATCCTATTTTCCAATGAAGTGTCCTCTGCTCATATCTAACATAATATTGTGGAAACATTTTGGTATTCTCTCCTGACTAACACATGTTTCTCTCTCATGGTAGGTGTGTATCCTTTGTTCAAGCGCTCTGCTGTAAACCTGAGTGGCGCTGCTCTCAGAGTCCATATCACTGTCACAACAGACTCTGTAGCACACGAGCCTCAAGACACAGAGGAGCTCAACAGCTCAGTAGAAGATGAGGAGGATGGAGACCTCCCCACCACAGTGCTATCAAGACCATCTCAATCCCCCTGCAAACAGCTGATCAAATCAGCCATTAACACTGATGCTCCACCATCCAAAGAAATCAACGATGAAGACACCTTCATAGCCAATATAACTGTGGACAGAGCCATGCATCTGAGCCTGAAGGGTAAAATAACCATAGGAATTACTGATCTTCATTCTCGTTTGCAAGTACCTTGTTTATGATGTTTTAACACTGCTGTCATCCTCAGGTTGTCCTCTCGCTGAGCGCGGTGGAGGATTGCCTAGTTGCTGTGTTTCTTACGCCATCGCCGATTCCCCGGGAACAGTGACCACAGCACTCATCAAAGACAGTGACTGCCCCGTGTGGGACCACCAGCAAGAATGCAGGTAAAGACATTTAACCCATTTGACATTCCTCATACTTTTCCCTGAAAGTGAAAAATTATACAAAAGAGGGGAGGATCTCGATGAAATCCGAACACAAGTGGTCACAAGAGATGCCTGTAAAGACCAGGTGGAAGCAGCCAAGTGTGTATGCGTCTTAATACCAGGTGGAAACAGGGCTCATGTTAAACTCGTGGCTGTTTTTTTTTTTAGACTGTCGAAGGAGCTACTTTTGGATCCCCAGCAGTCCTTGGTTTTCAAAGTTTGGCATAAAGGAGGTAATGGCATAGCAATCATTCACGACACCCTAGCACCATATTTTTACCAGATAATATATAAGATAGTTTTGCGTTATGTTTTCGTTTGCAGAGGTTGAGCGGGTGATTGGATTCGTGTCTGTTGACCTGTCACCACTTCTGTCGGGATTTCAGTCAGTTTGTGGCTGGTATAACATCGCTGATTTCAGCGGGCAGTGTCAGGGGCAGCTGAAGGTGTCTGTGTCTCCTCTGAGGGCAGTACAGGAACTCCGGGCACAAAGACTGCCTGCCCACGAGGCCGCTGCTTCAGACTCGAGTGTAAGCCATTTACAGATAAACCTTTCTTATTATTTTCAATGTTGAACGTTTTTATTGTGCACTTTTTTGGAAACCATATGCTACCATTCAAAAGAATTGAAGTATTCTGAAAAGATGTATCCTGATTTCCACAACAATATTACACAGACAGAACTGAGCAGCAAAGCAGCATATCAATGATTTCTGAAGGATCATGTGACAATGAAGACTGGAGTAATTTTGCTGAAAATTCAGCTTTGCCATCACAGGAATTAGCACATTTTAAAATACATTCAAATAAAAAACTGTTATTTTAAATTGCAATAATATGTCACAATATTACTATTTTTACTGTTTTTGGTCAAATAAATGCATCATTGGTGAGCCCAAAAGACCTCTTTCCAAACCATAAACAAATCTTAATTATTCCAAACGTTTGGCTGGTAGTGTATTAAAATAATTATCCAGTTATTTTCACCTAATAATGTCTACACAGTTGTCACACGTGGTGATGATTATGTGTCTTTTGCAGGCTCTCTTTAGCACACTTCCACTTTGCTATCAAACGACAGCTACGTACAACAACTTCCCCAGCCACATCAGTCGATTCTCAGAGCAGAGGATCAGCTCACCTCCTGAACAGTTTGAAAGACTGCTCTCTGACAGGTATCTATTTAGGGTAAATTATATAGAAAAGCTGCCTTATTGTCAGATTTTCTGTCTGAAGTAATAACTGTGGGGATGGGTGTTCAGATCCAGTGTGACGGATCGCCACGATGAGCACATGGACAACATAAGAATGTTCCATCGGAGTTTGCATGAAGAAGAGAAAGCGTCCCAGTCCTCCGTAACTGGAGATTCCCACCCATCCAGTTCAGCACTCTTCTCTGCCCTCAGGTACTCGCACTGTCTTCTGCTTCTTAGATGAAAGATCAAGATGTCCCATCGGTAGGGCCGTGCAATTAATCACATGCTATTGTCATGTGCATCTCGTCAGTAAACCAGTTCTGTGATAAGTAGAAAATCTCCTTCACGTCCTTTCAGATGGAGCGGCATTTAATACACAGAGCCGTAGATCACTGACAAGCTATGCAATATCGAGTTCATAATCACAGAACCGGCTTTAGTGACTAGATGCGAATGACAATCACATGTGATTAATTGCACAGCTCTACACATCAGATAATGATCAGATTCCATATGAAATCCAAATATCAGTTTATATATTCTTCACATGTATTCCAAATATGTATGCCTAATATGTTCCACATGTAATCCAAGTTCTGCATATGCAAATACTGTTGCTTAACAAAAGTGACAGTAATGGCATTTATAATGTTACAAAAGATTTCTGTTTCAGATAAATGCTGTTCTTTTTCTAGTCATCTATCAGTTTCCACACAAAAAAAATCAACAGCAAAAGTGTTTATATAACAATTATATTAATAAGAAATGTTTCTTGAGCAGCAAATCAGCATATTATAATGATTTCTGAAGGATCATGTGACACTGAAGACTGGAGTAATGATGCTGGAAATTCAGCTTTGCCATCACAGGAATAAATTACATTTTAAAAGATTTTAAGTATTACCGATATTGATTTTTTTATACCTTTGGTTGTCGATATGCTTTACTGTATTAAATAAATAGGTTTGTTTTTCCTCCTTTCAGTCATCTTAACAACAACAGTTGAAAATAACATTTCATGAAAAAACATTCACCCTTTCAGATAACAGGCGTACCAGTTTTGTTGGAACTGAAGACAAGCTATATGGAATGTGATCTGAATGAAATCTGATGTTATTGCATTTTTGACTGCAAGTATGTCATTCTAAATTATGAAAACTGCTGACAATACACAGAACTACTCACTGCGATCGCTTGCGGAGATAATAAATAATTAATTTCGATAGAGATGTTTATTGGTTGTAACATTGCTAACAGTGAATCTTGTTAAAAATACAGTGGATAGTGTCAGAGAAAATTAGATATTTCACTGCTTTATACTCTGTATAATTGTGTATGTGACTAATAAAAAATTTAAAGTTTATGCTTAAATATCGGTAAACCGATATATCGGTCGATCTCTAATTTTAAGTTGTATTAATATTTCACAATGTTACTGTATTTCTGATTAAATAAATGCAGCCTTGGTGAGCATAAGAGACTTCTTTCAAAAACATAATAAATATACACAGTACACACTCATATATTATGTAAACAAAAACATTTATTTTGGAGGCGTTTAATCGTTTGACGGCACTAAATCAGATGTTTACTTTGATATGTTATTTAACAGATTTTTAAGATAGAAATATGTTGTGGATCTAACACAATCTGATCTCTTGTTTGTTTGTTTTAGATTTAGTTATTTATGTGGACTGACAAATCATTCCACTATGGCTTTCATTTTTGATTGTTAATGGAATTTTTTTGTAACATTTTTAGGAAAAACATCAGTGAGCTGGATGATATTCAAAGGTATTTCAGCCGAAAGTTGTCCACTCCAGCATTCCCAAAGCTGAGTGAGCTGAGAGGAACTTCCAGGCTGGACGAGCACAGAGACTCGGAGACAGACAACACTCAATTGCTACAGAAGTCCAGTCAGCTAGTGGGAGAGGTCAATAAAATCATAAAAGGTGAGTCGGTTGTTATCTGTTAGTGTGATTTCCTGTTTATTTAAAGGCATTTTTAACTTTTTATTTATTTTAAATCAGGCTTAAGTGAACACCAGACAGAAGAAGCGACGGCAAGCCATAAAAGCTCTGCTACTCTTGATGTGGTTGAGGAGCACTTAACATCTGGAGTTGATCAGCTGATATTATCAGAGTCTGATAGCTGTGAGATGGAGCCACGCTTTCATAAAGAATCAAACATGATGTTGGAGGATGAAGATGAAGTCTCAACCATCAGCTCTCCTGCTCCTGCAGAGATCAGACAGTCACCAGCTGCTGCTGAAAATGAAAAGCTCCACCACAGCTTCAGCGATCACTCATCTGATGAAGATGAGTTTAAAGAAGAGGAAAAAGATGAGGATGAGCATGAAGACTTTGAGGAAACTTTAATACAGCCCCGAGCTCTCAATGAGGTTACTTCAGTCACAGACAGAACCAGCCCTTGGACGAGCCTACTGTCTGACCCAGATATGGGATCTCTGGAGAGTCTGGAGTTAGTGCAGCATCACGCTCATGACGACACCTTCCACACTCAAGGAGAGGAAAGAAACAGCAGAGAAATTCTTCCAGACTTTAACCCACAGTCATTGACTGCAGAATCAGCCGTTGATTCTGATTCCGATATCTGTGAAAGATCTGAAACTGATTTTGATACATGTAGGAGTGACTGCGCTATTGCCACAGATCATCGAGAACAGCAACCTTCTCCAGATGGTCTGGATAGAGATGGTGATCTTTCTAGTATTAGTGAGGTGGAAGATTATGACCAATGTAATAGTGGGCCTGAAGAAAGCAATGAGAGATCAAACTTGCCTCCCTCTGAAGAGTCTGGTTCTGAAACAGATAATAAAAGGGATGAGAGGACAGCAAAACCGTATCCTTCCTAGCTTTGTATGATCCGAAAATTTCAATTTTTTTCTCTAGTTCTTTTGACAGCATATGTGGCATGTTGTTGATTACCACAAAAAAATGTCTTCATCTGCCTCAGTTTGTAAAAACCAACGAAAGTCTTTGACACTTGCCCCATAGACGTTCATTATAAATGGAAGTCTATTGGACAAGTTTTTTAAACTGCTGCTTTTATTAAAAGAGATCTGGGTTATTTGTATCTAAACACCCCTGTGCAGTTTGGAATCTGTAGAGATTCCAAATTTCTTCCTGTCGGCTCACCATCTGGAGGCGTCCATGAGGGCTTTGAGGATGGCACCTGTCTTTCCATCGGCAACAACTGAATCTGTGAGTACTCTCTCGTTTTTTTTTAACTATAAGAAATCTGCTGCTACTGTTTGGTAATCTCGAAAAATTCAAAGGTGCTGTATGTATTTTACATTTTTTATTATAATTTTTTTTGACTGTACTAAAGCGTAAAAATACTATAATATGTTTGCAGATATTTAGGAAACATGCTAAGGGTGAATCCTATTTCTCTGTCTTACCCCTTCCCCTACCCCTTCGTCTTACCCCTAGCCCTTGTCCCTCGAAACCAAGTGGTAAGCGCTAGGGGTGAAAACATACCCCTCTGAAATGAGACTTGGTTACTGTTACGTCATCATACATCGTCGCTAGCTGGCTGCTACGTCATATATAGTTCAAGTGTGCGTCATATATATGTAAAGCACATATCGATGTCTCCAAAGCAAGTAGTGTTATGCACTGATATCAAACGAAATTAGCTGCTTATGGAGTTTGGTTAAAACTGTAGACATGCATGGAGTCCATTCAAGACTAACGTTAGTCAGAGAAATGCGGGACTGTTGTGCAAATCAGCAATGTAATGTTAGCGTAGAAAACTAGCAATTTTTAAAAACGTTTCAATTAAGTATATGGTTGCAAATATATATGTACAGGACTGTGTAGAGCACAAAACAAGACAGTCGTAATTTTTAAAGCAATTATTTAAGCCGAAAATACTTCCATTTATGGGACTCTCTGTATGATCTGGCCGCCATTGTTGCCGGTTGCGCAGTGTGTTCTGGTACCCCTTGGTTTCAAGTAAGCTCGCGAAAATACTTGGTTTTAAGGGGTATCTACCCCTTCCCCTTAACCCTTCCCCTCAATCAAAACGAGAATTGGGACAGCCCTTACTCTCACATGAACGCGCAAAACTAAGGGGAAGGGGTAAGACAGAGAATTGGGATTCACTCGAAGTTCACATCCTGTTTCTCTGAAAAACAATGCTACAGCCAGTTATTCGACCTTGTAATGTACGTTCCGTTCTGTGTCAGAATGTCTGTTTTTGTTTTGGTCTGTGTAACTCCACCCACTGCCAGCTTACCCAATAGCATTTCAACACTCTTGGTTGCAAGTTGGTGGAAAACACCGCATATTGCAGCCATGAAAGCCAGCAAATAAACTGGGTCATGGATAGCAGATTCTACCCGACCTTAAAGGGATGTTTCACCCAAAAATGAAAATTCTGTCATTAATTACTCACCCTCATGTTGTTACAAACCCGTAAGACCTTCGTTCATCTTCAGAACACAAATTAAGATAGTTTTGATGAAATCTGAGAGCTCTCTGTCCCTCCCATAGACAGCAACGCAACTGCAATTTTCCCAGGTCCAGAAACGTAGAAAGGACATCGGTAAAATAGTCCATGTGACATCAGTGGTTCAACCGTAATTTTATGAATCTACCAGAATATGTTTTGTGCGCAAAGAAAACAAGAATAGCATAATTTATTCAACAATTCTTCTCCCCGAGTTACCGCACTCGTTCTGGGGTACTCTCCAAAATCCTATCTATTGTTCTATAAGTCATATATCTATGTGTTGTTCTATATATCAATCTATTGTTCTGTATGTTTGTCTTTTTATGTCTGTCTGTACTGAAGCCTCCTCTCAGATCTGTTGATAATGCATAATCCTTTTACACCTGTTTTTTTTTTTGGGGGGGGGGCATACCTTTTGGGCTTATCCTAGTCTATTGGTATTATTCAGAAGATATGAGTAACTACATTTTCAAATGTGGTCCATAATGACTCATTTTTAATCTTGTAAGCACAATCTACAAAGTTCATGACTCTTGGTATGCTTTCTTATTTGTAAAAATATGTATTTGTTTTTAAGCCTGTCATGATTTAGCTATTAAAATTCATTCTTTTAGGAGACTGTAAATCCTGGAAATCTATATAGAAGAATGCCTCGATCCCGACCAAGCATCCCTCCATCACAGAGAAGTGAAGAGACTAGAAGAATTGCAAAAATATTTGCTTCGAAATTTACAGAAGAAAGTTAATACATTCATTCAAGATTTGTATATTGAAAGTATGTGATTGGGATCCTTATTTATTTCTTACATGATGCAATATGGTATATACTTGTTAACAGTCATTTTAATAATGTGAGCATTAAAAAAGTTGTTTATTTACATTAATGAATCTATTTTTGTAATAAAGAATTTTGTATTTCCATCTACGGGTAATTGTTTTGAAGGTCCTGTTCTCACTATTTAGTTTTACCTCTTATAAACGTTGTCTGGGGCAGTTAATGTCGGTCAGACTGAGCAGCTCAAAGGCTAGAAGCATTTAGCTGACAGATGAGAAAATTGCCCAATTTGAGCTGCTGCAGACAATGGCACATACTGACAGTGATGTAACCAAAGTATTATCCAGAGACAAAAGAAGCCAACGGCCTGACAAAAGCTCTCCTTTACCCTCTCAGCCTGTTTAATGAGCTCTAATTAGAGAGATGAGTCCGATCAAGCAACTGGTCCTCGTGTTGACCTTCTTCTAAACTAGATGAATCGACTGACAGCTTCTGAGCTATAGTAGATGGCAGCAAATTAAGCTAAATATAATAATGAAAACTATGAACCATCACCTATTATTAACCATTTTACTACCTATAGTGGAGGAGGAGGCTTTTGATGATATTTTTTTTTATAATTACTTGGTTCCATTTGTTGATTTGACTAATATATCAGTGATGACAAATTACACGCAACATTTCTGAAATCAAACTGACAGTGATTTATTCAAAATTTATCAAAATTGAAAATCAACTTCCAAGTATATCAGAATATATTTAGTATATATATCCAGGGTTATCTAATCCAGCATCACAATGGTTTAAAAAGATAATGTAGTGTTTTTCGTAGAGTTCCCAGATCACCAGCACAACCTTTACTTGGGAGTCTGGTAAATGTTAGGTTGAATCTTGTCAAGTGGCTGTAAAGCAGCATGTCTTTGTGGCCATCGGTGAGTCTCAGTGCTCGATTCATTTTTGGATATCAAAGTCGAGCATGTGTCGACACAGCCAATATGCTTTAGAGGAGGAAGATGTGATATTGGATAAAAATGAGGATACTGGAAACCAGGCAGCAAGATAACAGGAGCGGTGCCACTGAAAACATTGATTGTGGTCGGTGAGTGCAGGAAGTTTGGATAATGCTCAAAATGGCTAAAATAAGCATCTTGATTGTATATTTGTGTGTGTACGATAAGGTTATGGATCTTCTCCACTTGAAAAAGGCGTCGATGACACAACACCTGAGAACTTTGAAGTGATTCCACAAAATCTGTCAGCAGAAGCTTTCCTTCTATGAACTTCTGCCAGAGATTCTGGAGAGTGAAAGACAGAAATCTATATCAAAACTTTGAAAGCACTCTTTCAAGTCTTTGAAATCTGAATCTGCATTTCATGAAACCTATATCTCAGATGTACCTCAGATTGACTCAAGGAATGACTGGTCTTCTCCTTAAGAAGCTTATGAATCGTTCGAAGGCTGAGTTTCTGCTGCAAAGTTTCTGCACAAGCATTAGAGCAGTTATACAGTGACACACATTAGAAAAAAGCATTATATTACAAGCCAACCAAGAACTTACCCAGCTTTCTCTGTTTGCGTCGCACTGAAGACACCATTTGACCAAGCAGCTGGTACTTTTCAGCTAAAAGCTTTTTAGAGTTGTTCAGATGTGGCTGATGTGCTAAGTTCTGCTCTGCGAGCCAACAGTTTGAGGCCATCAAGATCTTTTTACACCTCTGAAGATGCTGTAACTGCAGGCAAGTCCTTCAGATCAGGTGAGTCATGTACAATGACACCATAAAAGTATTTAGACACTTTGAAATCAGTAAACGAATGAGGAGTTTGTTTGCAAAAAACAATTACTCCGTTTTTAACAATTCTCAGAAATCATGTTTTGGTCACTGTGCATTGCAATTAATCTCAATCCAACTGCAGTTGGGTTATTTTGCCTAGGTTCAAAATACAGCCAATACAATAAAAACATGAAAACGTTATAAAAAACATGTTTTTGGAAATTGTATTCATTATCTGTTTTTGCAAATAAACTCTTCAAATGCTACCTGACATTTTTTCATAAGTAACTTTTCTGAGCAATTTTTGCAATCACATAATCACTGTCATTTTTAGTTTAACTAATATTTGACAACCACTTTTATATTTATTTTTTGTCGTTCGTGACTGTATTTGTAATTTGGTATTCGAACAGTACCTTTGAATTGTGTCTGACTGTTTCTCGCATCCTTTCCTCGTCTTCCAGGAGCTCCAGAAGTTGAGCAGTGTTCAGACACTTGAGATAGTCCAAATTTAGCATTGAATCCCCTTCAAGAGGCATTGCAGCCCATTTATGAAAACACTGCCTCTCACCTAGGACTTGAGCTACTGATGCTGTGAGATCATGCTGCATTTGTACATCTTGTAACATGATCATGAGCTCCAGAGAGGTTGGTTACTAGGGATTTCTGAGCTTTCATTCGAGCCAAAATACCAACACAGAACTACACATTCTCTTCCAACACCCTTGATGAATGTAGACGAGGACAAGCACAAAAACATGAGTCAGAATGTATGAGGGCCTTCACCACCTTGGACAGCTCTAGAATTGTTAGAATAGCTTAATAGAAAGACTTTGGAAAATAGTAGCATATTATCTGTCTATTCTACTGTTTAGATATGAGTTATCCATGGTTCATTCTATGAAACGTGAATAATGATCATCCACATCCTCATAATAATTGGCTTTATTTATTTATTGACTTTTTTATTATTATAGGTCTACCTGTTTCCAAATTCCCTTTGTTATAATCGCAAATATGCTCATGTAATAAACATAAATATATAACTAGTGTATTTAGTCTCTCAGAATGTATTATTAAAAGACTTGGCAACCCTGATACCATTTTACTTTCCCCTGTTTTTCCCCTTATTTTTCAATGCAGAAGCGTTGAATGTACGAGACTTCCGCTTCATTAGCCGCTAGCGAAATAATGACAAGAATAACAACGTACGGTAAAACGGTAAACCTGTTTGCACTACAAAGCAGTGTTTTCATAATTAAGATAATACGGCAAGATACATCAATTTGCAATTTCAAGCAGCAAAACGAGCTGCTTTGCACAGCTAAAGATAGCTGGAAGCGGATGACAACCCTAACTGTGATTTTCAACCATTTTTAAAATGGTTAAACCCCCTTTTAAAATGAGATATTTGTTGATGTATCAACATTAAACTCTCTTTATAATACCATGAACATGGCCAAATGAATGATAAAACTGCCATCATCAACCCTGTTACTTGCATATTCCAACATGCTATTTTTCATTAAATTAATATATCATTAAATATAATTTTAAAATGGAAAAGACATCTAAATGATACATGACCCTTCTGATTATGGGTAAAGTGTTAAGAATATGACATAACTGACAATGCACCGCTTATAAAAAGCTTGACATGTTCTATAAAAGTATCTTTGTTTTGGATTAAATCCCAATTTTTGCCGTCCAGTAGAATGTCCTATATGAGGTTACATAAGACTTGATCTTCTTTCCCACCTGATAAACTGTCTCAAGAGTATGTTACTTTAACTCTAAAGTGTTATCCTGTTATACTTTGACTTCTAGGTTCAAGAACTTTGCCATCATTTCCTTTCCACCCTGCAACAGGACTAACTTGTCTTTACTTTGTGTGTAGGTGCTTTAGGTGCTAGGTGCTTTATGGCACTTGCCCTCAGAATGACGTAGTATCACTCATTGATCACTGTTTATGTCCTTTCCCTGACTGCAGTCTGTTCATATAAACAGTCTTTTGGAACCGATATAGCCACTCTGGACTAAATGTGACCATGCTAGCTAATCCTCTTTGCTTCAGTGATCCCAAAGAGTCTAGAGTCTTCGGGGCTTCAGAGGCACAACAGTGTTTTCTGCCTGATGAGTGGAAGACCATGCAACACTATGGCTGGCAGTTCAATCTCTTGCTGCTCTATGTAAGTAATAACAACTCCTGTCTTTTTTTGATTGAGGTCACGCACTTATGCAACATTTTTTAACAATATATGATGTCAATGATTTTGTTTTTATTTTTTTAAGTCAAACTCAGACCAGTGTTATTTAGTGTAACTGAAATACTATTAGTTTGTATTATGATTTTTAATTAGATTTTCTTATTTTTTTTTTTTTTTTTTATTTTAATTTCTGTTAAGTTTTAGCAATTTTGTTATGCATTATCATTCATGTTTTTTATGTCTATATAGTTTTTAAGTTTATAGTATAAAGTGCATTGCTAGTTATTACGTTTATAGTTAGCTTTCAGTTTTAGTTTTAATACTTTAAAACTTAAAAAGTGTTTAATATTTTATTTTATTTCAGTTGATGTTTATTTGATTTTATTTGTTGTAATTATAATTAAAGTTTTAGTAATTACATTTTTATCATTTTTATAGTTTTGTACTAATGTCTATATAGTTTTAGTTATTTAATACTGCTTCATTTTTTAATTATGAAAAAACAAAAACTAAAATGACAAATGTTGCCTCAGCAACTAGCCTAAAAATGTAGATTATAGATTTTATTTTATCTTTTTTATTTTCGTTTTTTCTGTGGTTTATTATTTTATTAGTTTTTTGTTTAATAGTTTTTTATTAAGATTTAGTTTGCAGTTATTTTAATACTTCAACTTAAACAAAAATGACAATGTTAATATGTATTTTATTTCAAGTAATGAAAATGTGTGTTTGTTTTTTTATGGTTTTAGTTAATAATAATAACCTTGAATGAGACGGGACCATAAATTGAATTTTGAAATTTAGCTTTTATTTTTGTGCTTCCCTGTTAATTAAGTCATTATGAAGCCATTATTTTACAAAATATTTTCTCTGTTGATGCGTGTTCATAAGTACAGATGGTTTTATGAGTTGTTCCATTTATCTGTGGATCCATTTTGTGTGCTTTCATAGTAGCAGTAACTAAAATCATATTAAACCTGAAAAGTGAAAAGTTCTAGAGTCTAAAGAGAACAATGCATCGCTTAAATGTGTTTGAACTTATGGCAGTGAGTGTGCTTCTTATTGCTGTCAAACTCAACTATGCAATTCTGCTTTTACAGTTTGATGTTCCTATAGAGCCTCTGAAGAACACCGGGCTCTGCTATGTTCACTGAGATGAGTACTTTGTTCTAAGCAGCTCAGATTGAAGCAGGACAGTCATGAGTGCTGACACAGCCAACAGAGTGGATCTGGACCCTGATTACCATTCTGAACTGGCAGACATGGTAGCAGGTATGAACATGGCTTCCAACAGACAGACCACCCCACATCGCCTCAATCTCTCCGATCGCAAGCTGTCACTGCAGGAGCGATCCAGTTACCAGAATGGCTTCACCCCACGAATAGCCAGACGACCCACTATCGAATCGAAGCGGGTGTCTATCTCTGATGGGGATGTGAGTTGAGCAGGAGATTTTATACTTTTGCAGCAGTGTTACCTCGGATTGTTGAGAATCAGTGGAGTATGTTCACAAACATTAACGTGGAATTCTTTAGAGCATTCACAATATCAGACTGTAGAATACATGGTTATCAGGACCAAAATAATTCATGGTTTAGGTGTGGGATTTACCATTTTAACACAATTGCTTGTAAATTTCCCAAATGATTAGAAAGGAATGGCAAGAACGACATTAAATATTAAATTTGAAGTATAGACTGAAGTGTTTTCTTGAAAAATATATTTTTTAAATGGTTTATTTAGGGAATTTTTATTTATTTTTTAAGTAAAAAAAGCTGTTTATTTTTGGCCACTGAGTCACATATGAGTATAATATGTCAATATGTATTTTTTTAAATATCGCCATATTTCTTATACATACAATAATACATTCCCATTTCTACCCACAGGACTGTGTCCAACTAAACCAGTACAAGTTGAAGAGTGAGATAGGAAAGGTTGGTAATTCTACTTAAATATAATGAATTTGTTTTACATATTTATGATTGATTGGCTGTATAATCTGTATAATTTTTTTTACCCAGGGTTCATATGGAGTGGTCAGATTAGCATATAATGAAGATGATGACCAGTGTTATGTAAGCATATATGTGTTGTACAATTCTATTTTCTTCTGTAAGGATTTAGCCATAGAATGATAATTTTTAAGATTTAGTTATTATTAAAAATATTTTATTATAATTATCATTATTGCAGGCTATGAAGTTGGTATCCAAAAAGAGGTTAATGAAGCAGTGTGGATTCTCACGTAAGCAATAAAAATGTACATTTTGGGTTTGTGACTTTCTCTTGTGAAGTTTGTCTGCAGAATATTAATATTAATGTTGTGATGGTTTTGTAGGGCGACGTCCTTCCAGAGACTCCAATGGATCACAAGAGAATCTTTTGAAGCAGTCTGGCCTGTTGGATCGAGTTTATCAGGAAATCGCTATTTTGAAGAAACTTGACCATCTTAATGTTGTTAATTTAGTTGAGGTGAGTCCAACACAGTGTTTTAGTTTTTATGCGATTCATTACCATACAAGTCAAATATGTTACTATAAATTATAGCTCTGTGTTATTTTAGTATTATTCATAGTTTCATTGTATTCTTTTATGTTTAAAATTGTTTTATCTATTTTATTTTGTTATTATTTTATCAAGCAATTTTTTATTTAAATAACAACTCTGCCATAACTAACTAAAACGCATCTTTCCTGTGATATTTAGGTTCTCGATGATCCGGCTGAGGATAACTTGCATATGGGTAAGAAAATCTGTTAGTCAGCAATCTGTGATATAAAACACTTTGCTTTTTACTCTTTGATGTATTTTTTTTTTCAACTTATTTGTGTGTCCCTTTCATAGTCTTTGAGTTGGTACCTAAAGGGTGAGTATTTGTAACTATAGGTCATTACCACACATATGCTAATTGAATGTTTCTTTAGTTTGTTTTTTCTCTCTCAAACTTTCACCCGGTACTAGTCCAGTGATGGAGATCCCTACAGACAGTCCTCTATCAGAAGAAATGACCCGTTTCTACTTCAGAGATGTCATCTTAGGAATTGAATACTGTATGTTTTCCTAGTCTATGGTATTTTAAGTTGTCTTGTATTTGCCAGTGTCATTTATAAACTTTTGGCTTTGGCGCTAGTTTTTGTTTCATGTTTTATTTTTAGTGCACTATCAGAAAATCATACATAGAGACATCAAACCCTCAAATCTTCTGCTGGGGGATGATGGGCACATCAAGATCGCAGATTTTGGTGTCAGTGATATGTTTGAGGGGAAAGATGCTCTCCTATCAAACAGTGCAGGAACTCCAGCTTTCACGGCGCCTGAAACTCTGACTGACCAGGACCTGAGGTTCAGCGGAAAGGTGAGGAGACTTATAGAATATTCTAGTTTATATACAGCGAAGACACCGATTCTTTATTATTTACAAACAACTCTCGTTGGATTCAGGCTCTGGACATATGGGCAATGGGAGTGACGCTGTTTTGTTTCATCTTTGGAAGGGTAAGACATTAAACCTTTAAAATATGAATTTGGTTAAGAGCATCTGTGGATATAATACAAATCTGTTCATATTTCTTTGTGCAGTGTCCTTTTCATGATGAATACATCTTAGGCCTGCATGAAAAGATCAAGGATTGCGCCAGTCGAGTTCCCAGACATGTGAGTCACAAGCGCTGTACGAAACCATGATGGGAAAACAGAAAGAAAACAAAAATAAACTGGAAAATATTAATAATATTATTTAAATTGTATAATATTTTGAGGAACTGAAAGTGACATAGGAACTGTATATTCTAGTGGAAAATGACAATATGGAAAATAGTCTTATTCAAATAAAGTAATATTAATATAAAGTAATGATTGATATTTTCATCATAGATAGATAGAGATAGATAGATAATTAGACTAGAGACAGACGGTAGATAGATAGACAGATAGATAGATGGATAGATAGATAGATAGATAGATAGATAGATAGATAGATAGATAGATAGATAGATAGATAGATAGATAGATAGATAGATAGATAGATAGATAGATAGATAGATAGATAGATAGATAGATAGATAGATAGATATAGATAGACAGACAGACAGATAGATAGATGGATAGATAGATAGATAGACAGATAGATAGACAGATAGATAGATAGATAGATAGATAGACAGACAGATAGACAGACAGACAGTAGACAGACAGACAGACAGACAGATAGATGGTGTAATTGTTTTTGTGTTGTTTGCACAGGCCTGTGATCAGTGATGGGCTGAAGGATCTCATCATCAGAATGCTGGACAAAGTTCCTGAAACTAGAATCACTTTACCAGAAATCAAGGTGAAATCATATTGAAAGGTTGCTGAGAAGTATTTTTAAGTGTAGATGTTAGCGTTGCTCTGAGTGTGTGTGTAATATTGAGTCTGTGGGCAGCTGCACCCGTGGGTCACGCTGGATGGGACGAATCTTCTGCCTCTGGAGGAGGAGCACTGTACCGTGGTGGAGGTCACTGAGGAGGAGGTGCAGAACTCTGTCAAACTAGTTCCCAGCCTTTCTGCTGTGGTGAGTACATATGAAGAAAAAAACAGTGCATTGTGATTTTTTTACTAGGAATAGTTCTCCCTTAGTTCCTCTATGCCACACACACACACACACACACACACACACACATAGTTAGGCACAAAAATGCTACTTAAATAAAAAAAAATTCATTTTTATTTTTATTTGAATGTATTTTCACCCAAAAATTACATTCTGTCATCATTTGATCACCTCCAATTTGTTCCAAACCTGTATACATTTATTTTTTTCTGCTGAACACAAAATAAGATACTCTGAAGAATATTTCAGAGTATCTTACAGTTGATGGTAGCCATTAACTTCCATAGTATGGAAAATAAAATACAATGGAAGTCAATGGCTACTGTCAACTGTTTAATATCGGTGGTTCAAAAAAAGTCCCATGTTGTGAATTTGTGTTTTGCACTGTATTTTAAGATCCTGGTGAAGTCCATGCTGAGGAAGCGCTCTTTCAGTAACCCGTTCGAGTTTCCCAGCCGCAGGCAGGGCAGGTCCATGTCTGCCCCTGGAGTTCTGACTCTGTGAGTCCAGAATGCACATCACTGCATCCTACTGAATACTGATGCTCATAATACCTGTGATTTCACTGACACTGATATTTTGTTCTTCTTTCTCTCCATCATTTCTGCAGGGATATGTCGCTGTTTCGCCCTCTAAGGTATCTCTCAATAGATCTCACTGCCATGATAATCAGCTAAATTTAGTATTTCAACTCAGTGCTCATGTTTCAGAGTGTGTGTGTGTGTGTGTGTGTGTTTAATACATATTCATATGTTGATGGTCTGTGTCTCCAACAGCAGAGGGAGTAACAGTAACGGAAGCAGAGAGGGGGAGCTGGAAAACCTTATCGAGGATGAAACGTTTCCTTAAATTTGAAAATATAATTTTTCAGATTGGCCCAGTTCTGTGATTAGAGCATTTCCATGATGTTACATTTTGAATGCTGTATACTGTACACACTGCATGATGAAAGGTTAGATTTGGAGGTACCTTTAACATATAATGCAGAATCTGGTGATACTTTATATTAGAGTAATATTTGTGTTTCATTGCATTTATGTGCCATATTTAAAGTAAAATTGAAAGACATTTTGATTTAAATGAATGTATTAAAAGAGTGTATCAGTGCATTTGACAGATATGCATGTGATCATTTTGATGAGATGTATTAGACGTCTATCTGTTATTATCAAAGGTCTGTATGCTGTTTCTTCGTCCTTTTGAGGCTTTGATGTCGTATTGTGCATTTCATCTGTGGACACACACAACATTTCAAATTATTATTTTTTTATTTTATGTGACATTTTAATAATATATCTAATTTATTTATATATTTTTTTTTATTTAAATTGATGGGATGAAAAAAAATATGAATAAATAAATAATTACAATTAATTTAATAAAAAAATAATTTTACTTTTTTATTAAGTTAAAGAGAGAGGCCTATTAAAAGTTTTAATAATGGTCACTGGCTAAACATTTATTTGAATTAAGTATTTTTGATCGCATAAAAATAAGAACATTAAGAACATATTGAATTCTGAGTAAAGGCCCCTGAGCTCCTTTAGTGTGCACTATTAATAACTACGGATGTACTCTAGTGCCTCGGTGAGGTTGTTCTCTACAAACCCCAGGGACTCTATGCCACTCTTTTTAAAAATAACCGTCTAAGGCAGATAGTATGTCAGGATAAGAGCTCCATTATGGCTCAGACAGAAGTGTCAACATAGTGAACGTCACTGCTGCTTCTTTTTAACGTTATGATGACAGTCCACTTCAACAGTCCATGAATGATCAATAATCTTTATTTCATTATAAACGCACTTTCGGGATGTATGACAGAGCTTTATTTTATCAAGCATAAGTGTTTTTATCTGTCAAAGAGCATTGATTTGATCTAAATAACTACTGTGCTTTGCTGTGCAGTTTCAAGGGGTCTAAACAAACTATACATTGACACTATAGTTGATGTGTGTCTCACATTTATTGGCTTCTCGTGGCATTCCAGGATGTTTATCCTTTATCTTCTTAACAGTTCAACTGTCCTCAAATACAGGACACAGTTCTTATCTTTATTATCTGTACATTGTCAGTCCATAACACTGAAGAGAAAACAAAATTAAACGAACTGAAATGAATACATAACTTTGTCTTACTACAAATGACTGTTTTATTGGCCATGAGTGGCATGTTGAGCTGTAGGTTGGTATATGTGGTGCTGGGAAAGCTGTTGGCAGCTGTAAGGAGGTTTGGGATTGGGCTGGATAATGAAGGAAAAAGGGCCACTGGATTTTACAATGTGGCTTTTTATATCAGAGCTTCAGCCGCATGGGTAATTCAGGACATAGGATGCAAGCATATTAATTTGATTCATATTTAGACTCCCACTTTGTGGTGTCTCTCCATAGTATTCCACAAAAACCTGGCAAACATTAGAGTAGTGTAATTATCATAGAAAAGCAAAGAACAGATAATCCCAGTGTGTTCAATTCCTGGTCTTTTTGGAGAAGCTTTTATTTTGCCTTTGTTCTCTTGGGTAAATCTCACAAAATGTGTCCAAGACCTACACACATTTCACCACATTTTAAATTATATTTAACAAAATCAATCTCCTCTCAAATTCCCATTATGTTTATTACTGTATATTTTGTAATACATTAAAGAACTCTTATAAGAGTAGGATTGGGAATTGAAAATCAACTCCAATTCCAGAATCGGATACTTAAGGTCAGGAATTGGATACTTGTTGTAAAATTTTAATTTCAATTCCACCTATGAATTCCTGTGTGCACATCTTTTATTTAGGTGGCAAAAAGGGGCTGTTGTATGTATTTGTCCTTGAATCTTTGATTCATTCAAAAACACTGATTCATTCAGCAAACAAGTAAATCTTGAGTGAGTCATTGAATCATTCCATTCATATATTCCATGAGGAATATCCAATTGGAATTGATCAAACCAAATGATGCCCAACCCTATAAGAGCATATTGTGTGTGTGTGTGTGTGTGTGTGTGTGTGTGTGTGTGTGTGTGGTGTGTGTGTGTGTGGTGTGTGTGTGTGTGTGTGTGTGTGTGTGTGTGTGTGTGTGTGTGTGTGTGTGTGTGTGTGTGTGTGTGTGTGTGTGTGTGTGTGTGTGGTGTGTGTGTGTGTGTGTGTGTGTGTGTGTGTGTGTGTGTGTGTGTGTGTGTGTGTGTGTGTGTGTGTGTGTGTGTGTGTGTGTGTGTGTGTGTGTGAAATAGAGAGAAAATGTTTGCAATGGTCATATTATACGATTCATTTAAAGAAACATAATTTATTTATTTGCATTTTGAACGTGACCTAATAACATTGAAATAATCTGTGATAACTTGTTAAAATAAATATTTTTATAAACATTTTAGTAAAGATTGTGATAATAACAGAACTGTGCAACACAATGACTTTCTACTTGGTAATCCTCAGAATGCTCTTTACATAAAATCTTCCAGCCTTCAAATCCACACAGTTTGTCTTAATTAATCTGTTGTCAGTCGCATGAGCTATTCGAGACAAAACACATGAACAGGGTTTCCTATTATATAATTCACATTCTCAACAACTTATGGTGATAAGACAGCTGTTGGTTGACAGTTCACATAATCAATATTCAGATTATTTACTCAACATATGGTAAGCATCCATGTGGTTGCCTGCTGTTATTCCGCTGGGTGTGTACCATGTACTTTCAAACAGCAAATAACTTAGCAGGCAAATAACGTTAGGTTAATACTCATGTACTGTACTCAACATAATGTTAGTCACTGTTCACAGATCACTGCTTGTACAATTTACATTTGTTGACAGTGTAAAAGCCCATAGAGCAAATTATATTACCTTACGAGCGGGTGCGGGCATGATTTGTAACTTGAATGTGGCTTCCGGTGTCATCCACTTCCAGTTATTTTAGCTGTGTAAAGCAGTTTGTTTTGTTGCTTGATATCGCTGGTATTTCTTAACAAACACTTTTTATGTATTGCTGTAATTCTAAACACTGGTTTGTAACGGAAATAGTTACCGTTTATTGCACTTTGTTATTCTTGAATCGCTAGTCTCATATATTCAAATAACTTCCGCTTTGGATGAACAGTGGACACAATAAAAAAAACAACGCAATTCCTCATTCAGAAAACATGATGTTCAAATCACCAGTGTCATATTTCTATACAGAGTTAGAAATGCATTTATTACAGGTTGGTATATTTTCATTAGACAGGCAGTATGTGAAAACCATGGAGAGGTCAAAACCATTGGTAAGTGCTCTTTATAGACGTGTTACGTAATGAAAGAAGCGTTGAAGTGTCTCTTTTCCCTCTGGACTATTCAGAGACACTCCTGCTAATATTACCACTGCACTTATTTCAATGTAAAAGCTGTTACTAAAAATAACTAAATGTATTAGTAAACCTATTTAAATTAAGTTCCTAAAATGTAAACGTGGTTTGTTTTCTCATCTGTACAGCATTATATTTTTTGTTACTGTAATCTCTCATATCTGATCATATTTGCTGCATTTGTAACTAATTAAGATCGCTATCTCATCTTAAGTGTGAAATATTCAAATGCTAATTGTGGCCAAGAGTGAAATTTATGTCTTTCAGTGACTGTTTGAACAGGTAGGCCTACAAGAGCCACAGTCATATCAAGTCAAATCAAAAGTCAAATATTTGTATAACACTTTTTACAATACACATAATTTCAAAGCAAATTTACAGAAGGTCATATTGTCTATAATGTCTTAATGCGTTAACGTAGCATTTTTAGGGATCGGTGATATGGCGATAGGACATTATAGCTTCAATTAATTTACAATGTCAGTTCTGTTTTTAATGTTTTCAATAATAAGTTAGTTGTCTAGACCATGAGTTTCCAGTGTTTTAGCTGCAGCATACATATATATTATCATCCTGTTGCGATGGACCCCTATCCTAATATTAGCCATATATTTCATCTATTTATACCCAGTTTATGCCCAGACCAAAAGTATACTGGGAAGAAAATGTAAAAAATCAAATATATAAACTATATATTAAATATGCATAAAATATTATTTGGAAAATATTTAGTTTATATTATGTCAAATAAAATAATTCTACTCACTATAGTGCCGGACTGTTGGATGTATTATTTATTTAAAATATTTTTTAATATATTTATTTATATTATTTAATTAGTTTAATCTTTATATTTTTATAAATGTCTCTTTTTTTGGTCAATACTAAAACTGTTTGTTTGCCAGCATTCTTCAAAACCTCTTCCTTTGTGTTCCACAGAAGACATAAAAGCATACAGGTTTGGAACAACACTTGTGTGAATTTAAATGTTGGGGTGAATTATCCATCTAAATATGTCTGTAGGTTTACTTGTTCATCTGTAACCATAAGGGGCACAATTCTTTTACCAGTGGTTTTTAATTACGTATATCTCGGCATATTTTTGTTATTGATTTGGAAGTCGTTTTAAGCAGATGGGATCTTACACCAAGGCACATCACAAATCCTTGGCATTCGGCTTTATACAGATGGTACAATTTGTTGATGAATGTTCTCTATTTTTTTCCCTCCAGATTAATCTTTAAAGTGCCCCTATTATGCCTTTTCAAATATTACCTTTCATGCAGTGTGTCATTTAGCAATATGTGAACATAAACTTTCTGAAAAGTTGTGAAGCCGACAGTGCACGATAAATAAAGTTATTGTCTATCAAAAAAAAGATTTGGCTCGCAATCGCCTAAATGAGTCGTCAGGAATTCAAATCTTTTTCTGTTACGGCTGTACGTCACAAAGTAATACATTTGCATAATGTCCGCCCATGGGCTGTCATTCGCGCTGTACGCGGTAGACCAATCACAAAGGACTGCGCCATCTGACCAATCACAGCAGTGAAAGGAGGGGTTTAGAGAGAGACTGATTCTTTGAACTGATTCGTTTAGGAATAATTTAGAAATGAAGGGAAATTAAAGCTATTTTTTGAGAAACCTAAAGTGTTTTTTACCTTGGATGCATGTAAACCTGTTTTAGGACACTCATAAAACAATATTAGCAACCTTTAAAATGGCATAGGGGCACTTTAAGGGCCCTATTTTAATGATCTAAGCGCATGGTCTAAAGAGCATGGTGCAAGTGCACTCAGGGCGTGTCCGAATCCACTTTTGCTAGTTTAAAGACTAGCCCGCCCTGGCGCATGGTCCAAACGGGTTGTCCCTATTCTCTTAATGAGTAATGGGTGTTTTTTGGGCGTAACGTGCAATACACCAATCAGAGTCTCATCTCTCATTCCCTTTAAGAGCAAGTTGCGCCCGCGCCATAGCGGATTCGCTATTTAAACGGCGGAATTGTAAGGTGCACAGACTGAACGCGTCTCCAGAGAGCAAACGGATCTGCTCATGCGCGAGCAAATAGGTAGGCTAATTCATATACACGCAATGACTATCCATTATGACATGTATGACACTTTTATATTTATGTAGCCTACACAATAATATTATTTTACATGGTAATCCTTATTTTTTTATATATTTGACATCTTTGTGGGCTGATGCACACAAAGTTGCACACTTTGCGTAATATGCAAAGTGAACGCGCGTTGTGGACCCACCCAGAGGCGCATCTTCTACTAATGCGCTCTTTAAATAACAAAAAAATAACAAATATATTCCATTCCATTGACTTGGTCCATATCTATTTTCAGTTCCTCAAAATAGCAACGAGCCAACAATGCGCCTAAACACGCCTCTTTTTTAGACCAGCACGCCCATGGGCACACAAATGGGCGCAAATGCATTTGCTATTTAAACAACGCGGCGCAGGACGGGAAAATGAGAACTGCATCAGGCTGAAACTAACAAAAACTATTGCGCCGCATTGCGCCGGGTGTATGATAGGGCCCTTAATGTGAACACCCTTGAGGGGCAGAGACGGACGCATTCCATCCTATTCCAATTGTACGTAAGATAGAATGTCCCTGTTTATCAGACGATCAATATGTAATCAATTAAATAAGCCTCAACAGAACAGAGAGAAATGATGCAGCACATATATTTGACAAATATTCAGCTGAGAAGCCTTATCTGAATAATTTAAGAAGGGCAAACATTTTCAGATCTTTCTATCTTGCATCCGATCATAATGCAGCAGAAAATGGTGGCTTGCTATTTTTGTCTACATGACAGAGTCTCAATGTGAACGAGAGGAGACAGGTTTCCCTTGAATTTTAATGTTGTCTCTAATGTTCTGATGTTTATCTCTTTGCAGGTTGTTCTAGATGTCTGAACAGTGCCAATGGGAAAGGGGTTGTTTTTTTCTCCAGCCCTAGCAACATGCACTGGATTGGTGGATATGACAGCTCACTGTGCCTGCGATTGGCTGTTATTGTGGACCATTATGAGCAGAGAAATTCATCTCTTGCTCTACTGGGTGTAGGTTGCTGTAGGAGGCTGCAGCAGAATGCTGAAAGCACTAGCAATTCAGTGTGTAAGTTTGTTTTACCTCCATAATATGAAAAAGAAATAGATATAAAGGCAAAAGGTACTACGAAGCATGATTTCAGATGGTGCTCGTGCAGTTTAGGTGGCAGTCACACATCAGTTCATTTCAGACAGCATAAGAGATCCGAGTTTAGCATCAGTAAGATAATTATTCAAATAATTAGTCATGCTGATAATGAATTCAATTGGAAATGTCTACAGGCATGCAGGTTTGTCATGTGACGTTCAAATGAAAAAAGTCAGTCATTTCTTTGCAGTTTCTACCCTCATCAAACATCAAATGATTTTTAATGCAGGCATGCTGTAACTAAAGCCAATAATACGGTCCTTATCGAGGCATATTCGTATGTCAAGCACATTATTATATTGTGGAGAGGTGAGCTCTGCAATGCAGTGCTGAGCACTAATCACGGAGAGTAGGTGCAATGCAGAGAAGAACCATTTGGTCTTCTTAAATTCAGTTGTGGATTCACCACAGTGTTTGTGAACCTGTAGGCATCTTGTGCTTTAAAATATATAATGATGTTTAACTGTAGATTTGTTGACAAGAACAGCAGGATATGGATTTGAACACACATTGCACATTTTGTAAATCAGTATTGGAAGTAATTGTTAGCTTTTTTTGCTTTTGTCGGATGAGTCAATAATGGAAAAACAATACACACGACCAGCATTGATTGACATGATGCATCTATGACTACTTGAATCATTTTTTCTGTCTTTTTATTGTTATAATTATTTTGGCTCTTGTGCAACTGCTACATAGTTATTCACATTCAAGATATTGTCACTCAGGATACAGCTAAACGTAAAAAAAAGGAAGGCAAAAGGCAAAGAAATTAATACAAAAAATACTGCCAAAGACAATTTATGGTCCATGTTCTGAATCGGACACAGAAACACTGATTCGGTAACGTTACTGTTGTAACAACACGTTCAATGTGCATAATATGACATATATTGTTCAGAGAGCAAAACATTGCTTAATAATGGCATGGTTACAATTTACCAAGAAAAACACCGGTACATTTAAGTGATCAGTAGTGTTTTTCGAAAGTCAGCTTAGCTAAAGAAAAAAACATTCCATGTCACAACGGCAACGCCCATAACAGATCTATTTATTGTTAACAATCACAATTTTGGAATAGCAAATCAAAACGAAAACTGATAAATTATAAACAAACAATATGAAGCTAGTTTACTTTTCAATTATAGGAATACATTACATCCAAGATATAAGTTAATAAAGTCAAGCTATTGTATAAATACATCACCAGCATGCACAATATTGAATCATTGATAGTATCGTTGTAATTATCTTACACTGACAAAACAGTATACTTGGCAAGTGCAAAAATAAATTAAACACAGAAGTAAACCACAAACTTTGAAGCTGCAATATTTTCATATTTTCCTTTCTTTTTTTTCTTCTTTTTTTAACTAGATCAGTCTCTGCATTCTCCCCAACCTGTCCTTCAAAAAAGTCAATGGTTCCAGTAGTATCAGACTGTGATAAATATATGACAATGACTAAACGTTATCTGTTTTAGTGCATTCAAAATAACACAAATTTAGTCAACGCACTTCCACCTAATAGCTATTTAAATTCAATTTCCAGTTCAGTTAATTGAGCGCATACGGAACGATTCAAACAGATCAACTCGTGACATACTGGAACCATTTAATACTATTTTTACCCTTAAAACGCCATCTTATCCTCTTTTTGAAATGCTTTTCTACTACCCAAAACATAAATAAGCAGCATCCCTTTGAAATACATCAGTCCATATGCCAGTGTGAGGCTGCCATTCCCAACCAACAACGACCGTTTCCGGCTGATTGACTGACATTTCAGTGGTTTTGGCAAATGTCAAAGAGAACCAAGAAGAGGGAGGCCCATTCAACTATATATATTTCTGTATATATTCAAACTAGGACTTCAGCCCCCCTTTACCACCCTTGATATTTTTTTCTTTAAACTCGTGGAAAAATAAAGAACTGCTGCTGCAGAGGAAACCATGGCAAAAGCTGCTGCCAAAGTCCACCAGCTATTTTTATGTTTCTAGATCGAGAACTTGTCTACTTTTAATTGTTGCCCTCCCCAGCTTCATCATCTTGCTGGTCACTCGTCCACAGTGTTAAGTTGTCTCGGAGGAGCTGCATGATGAGGGTTGAGTCTTTGTAGGAGTCCTCATTGAGGGTGTCGAGCTCGGCGATGGCGTCGTCGAAGGCCGTCTTGGCGAGATGACAGGCCTGCTCCGGAGCGTTCTGAATCTCGTAGTAGAAGACCGAGTAGTTGAGGGCCAATCCCAGCCGGATGGGGTGAGTGGGCTGCATGTGCTCTTTGCTGATCTCGTGAGCCTCGTTGTAGGCCTTCTCGGAGGATTCCACAACGGTGGAGCGCTTCTCGCCCGTGGCCACCTCGCCCAAGTAACGGTAATAGTCTCCCTTCATCTTCAGGTAGAAGACCTTGCTCTCATGCTGGGTGTCGCTGCAGTTCTTGATCAAGAAGTTATCCAACAGGTTGAGCACATCTTGGCACACAGCCTCCAGCTCCTTCTCAATCTTCTCGCGGTAGGCCCTCACCATCTCGATCTTCTTCTCGTTGCCATCCGCGGAGGTCTTCTGCTCGATGCTGGAGATGACCCTCCAGGATGAGCGGCGAGCGCCTACGACGTTCTTGTAGGCGACGGACAAGAGGTTCCTCTCTTCGTTGGACAAGGCCTCATTCAACTCGGTTACCTACAAAGGAAGGAAATAGAACGCTGTTTGAGGAAAGAGACATATATCATCCAGCAAGGTAATAACAAGCTTTTCTTGTTTTGTAACTAACTTAGCGATAATATAAACGTGCAACAGTTAATTTTTCAGTTGCATAATGATAATATCCACAGAGAGCTTCATCAGCTGGCTGAATGCATTGTGCAGCCATGAGCTCGAGCTATACGCCAAGTGCAGTTTCCATGGCAATCGTCTCATTTTGTACAGTAGTCCAACTCTATCTAGTGAGATGACAGAGCGCTAGCGCTACACAATACACTAGAGGTGAAATCACTTCAGCCGAGAGTGGGGGCAGGGAAAGGATAGGGGGCAGGGGTGGGTGGCGAAATGTTCCCACATACCCTCCAGGGCAGCTGCAGTGTAAGTTAACACGATTGCTGTGCGGCAGTTCATGTGTTACGGTGACCTTCTCGCTGACCTTTTCTCTTGCCAAACTGGGACGGCTATACTACGTATGTAAAACGAGTTTGATTCCATATTTTCATGGGGGTAAGTCATAAATCACTTATGTCAACTACAGTTCGCCTTTTAGTCAAAATATTAGAACCTCTTTGTGGTGCAATTACATAATATCATGGATTAAATTGTTTTCTGTTCTCTCTTGAAAATAAAAGGTTTAAAAATGGTGTTTTGACACATTTTGGGTTCCTCAAATTACTTTTTAGAGTATTTGTGTGAAGAACAGTTTAATAATCTAAAGAATCTTTTCCACTATTGAGAAAATTTTTTTTAATGGAAAGGTGTTATGGATGTTAAAGGTTCATCATGGAACCATCAAAGCCAATAAGGATCTTTATTTTTATAAGTGTACCAATGTGCAATTGAACACTTTTCAAATGGCATATGCTTCAGATCAAGGTGTCTGGTTTTAGCTACCAGCCACAAAATCTAAAATTATTTCTTCAAACTCCTCAGAATACAAAGAGAACAGAATTCAAAGACAGCTTCAATAAAGATCAGAGCAGAAAACAGGAACACTGGCTAGTACAGGAAGATGGGATGCATAACGAAACTGGAGGAGGATATGAAAGGGTTTTATTTAAGCAAACTTATTGCTATTTATGTCCGTATACACAGGTTCTGTGCAATAGTAATTTGGCATGCCTCTAACAGACAGATAGTAACAGATATGCTAGTTGTGGTGGGTGACGGGTAACCTTGTTACCTTGGTAGCTGTGTTGCAATCGCATGCAAATATTTACATGGAAGGAAGCCTTTCACAAATTTAAAGTAAAAACTAGATGATCTCACTCCAATGTGAAGTTTGAAGCTTGGCCTTTTGCTGCTTGTCTCTTTTGCCGGATGCATCAAGATAATGGAGTGGGCACTTTCCCATCAGGTCTGTGGCTAAATGGGCTTTTATCTATAGGACTGAAGTAACTTTAGAATCAAACTGCTTTTAAATCTCCACTGATCCATGAAGCTAAAATTGCCTGTCCGGCATACACAACAATCATTGCAAGGATGGGAACCTTCCCTTTTAACAGCCATTTGGGATTTAGACCAAGGTAATATGGCTTTAAGATAATACAACCATTTTTGCAAAATTGATCAGGTGGATCTTGTCTGTCACTACTCAGTATTTTTCAGTCAATACACTTAATCTAATATTGCACATTTTGGTATTAAATAAAGACTTTATTGTAAAACACTGCTAATGAGTGCATTCTGACTGTTTCAATATGACGATCATTTATTGGAGGTCTAAGAATAAGAGTACTGAGGCAGACACATCTACATATCATTTTTAATTAAGTCAGAAACGTATTACCACGGGTAAGAACCATTCAATCACTCAAGAAATAAGAGATGCTAGATGACACCCCTCCAGAAAAAAAGCATGATGTCAACCCTTGACGAAGCAGAAACGGAGGGGTCCTCCTCCATCTCAATAAGCCTGAGATTAATCTCCTAAATGCCCTCACTCGGATGGGAATATAGTCAGGATTGCTGACGGTGAAGAAGCGTTAGAGATGCAGATGTTCCCCTTCTCCCCCCCTCGAGAAGCCCTGAGGCCTCGAATGAATTTATTAAGGTGCCCTATATGCTCATCCTCTCAAATACTGTTAAAATTTTCACAGAAATAATATTCACTATTAACACTGTACAAGAGATACACTGCCTATAATAATATATAAATCAGTGGGTTTGAAACAAGAAGGAATATCCAATCTGAATCATGGACCTTACTGCAATATGACAAGGATGGAAGATTCTAGAAGGAATGCTGCTGCCTCTAATGTTGGTTTAGAGAAAATATCTTAATAACTCCCATATGTGGAGAATGAATATAGGAAGGCATAACTAAATGGTGAGGATGCGTGAGGAAAAAAGGCAGTTGTAATTTATATATGTTGATGATGGAAGATGAATATCTAATGCATTTATGACAATACTACGCTATGCTTGGGTGATGAACAGCAATGACAAAACGCCTGTTTCTAGTGTAAAATCAAATGCTATACACTGCGTTATGAGCATGCATATGCAAGCAACGATTAAAACAAAGAATAATGTGCAAAATATTTATTGTTTTATTTTTTTGTATTTCATTAATGCTGAAAGCAATGTTGAAACATCTTTATACATTTGTCATGTGTTGTCTCATTCATTTGATTGTGGGCTCGGGAAAGACAGGAGGCACCGCCCAAGATCCAGACAGTCTACACTCGATCCACTGCATTCTCATTAATAAAGCACTTATTTATCATAGATCATCACCCCCAAAATTATTATACGACACTATATTAAAGGCTCCAGTTACATGCCATATTTTACTGTAACTCAACCTATATGATCATTCACAATTTGCCTATCATTTTTCCATCAAATGGATCGAGAGTATAGTTGGCATAATACGAAAACGATATCATCTATTTAAATTAATTATGTATTTTATTAGATAGATAGATAGATAGATAGATAGATAGATAGATAGATAGATAGATAGATAGATAGATAGATAGATAGATAGATAGATAGATAGATAGATAGATAGATAGATAGATAGATAGATAGATAGATAGATAGATAGATAGATAGATAGATAGATAGATAGATAGATAGATAGATAGATAGATAGATGATTTAGCAATCCTTGGTCAAACTAAACCATCAAACTATTAAAACCCCAAGAGTAAATTTAAAAAATGACTTACCGATTTCATGGCTGCTGCCATATCATCATATCTCTCTGCCTGCTCAGCTAGCCTGGCTTTTTGAACCAGCTGCTCGCGGTCAACCATGTTGGATGGTTATGGTTTGGACGATATTATTTGTTTTTTGGGGAAGAAACAGTACTATTGTATGAGCTATGCGGTGTAACTGAATGAACGAGAACCTCTCTGCAGCTGTTCCTCGCTGTCTGCTCTCGTGCCGACGGGCCACCCTCGCCCCTCCTCACGCGCTGGAGAGCTACGTCAGGGTTCTAAACGTGGGTGCTATGGCAAGCTGGCACAACATTTATTCCCTAAAACTAACTAGGCATGTCTATTGGTACGTTACTAGCACTTTTTAAGGTAACACTTTATTATTTTATTAGGCCTATTACTTACTATAGTAATAACAGTAAACTATGCATAATTACATGCAATATCACCCATGGGTAGTGGAAGCAGGGGGCCGCCTGGGCCCAGGTTACTCTTGAGGTCTGGTACAAATATGAAATGGGATACAAAAATACACAGGCTTTGGGCTCATATGTATGCATGTTTATTCATTAAAAGATCGCAATCTCGATTCAAACACTCAGTGATCTTATTCCTAAATGACGATTCCGCTATGTCTATTAAACCTTTGAAATCACATCACATCAGAATATTTAAACCTGCTTTTGCGCAGCTACTGATCCAGAGAGAGCAGCACTTATCATGTAAGCTTTATGTTTGAAACAGCTTCACAAACAGTCTACACAGTAGGCTACATTTCTGTGTTGCAAACATTAAATAATAACGAAAGTATTGGGATAAATGTTTATAGTTGGGATATAGGCTCTGATGTTGCGGCAGCCGCAATCAAAATAGTAATTGCCGTTTGGAACAAATTATATGTTTCAAATAAAGATTGTATATGTTACATTAAGCCAGTAGGTGGTGAACATTGATTTTTAAATGTATTTGCTGTCTGAATAATTAATTCAAGAGATTCAAAAACTCACTCGAAATTTTATTTTACACAATGAGTTCATTTTAATTAATAATTTTTTTTTTTTAAATATACTAATTTATAACATTTTAGATATTTTATAAATAAAATTATAACATTAAATAAAACATTTTGTCAGAAATTCAAGTAAATTACACATTTTGTTTAGTCGTCTAATATTTAGTTTTTATAATTGTGGGAGAACCATAGCTTAAAAATACATAAGCTAATATATCTAGCATCTAACTAATTCCATTAGTACTGTTTCTAATATAAAAAATGTTGTTCTGCAGCCCCCGCTTCTTTTGGTTCGTTCTGCGATCCTTGACCGAAACCAAACCCTACAGTAAGTATATATTTCTATAGTAAGTACAGTAAGTAGTGCTAATTATTATTACTCAGTATTTGAATGTACAATTACATTGTAACACGGACACCATAAATTAAAATGTAACTCTTTTTAATTAGTCTAATATTGATATTGGTATATATTCCAATAGTGACTAATATTTATTCAGTTTACTGTTTATTAACTATATTCTAGTACTATTACAATGATTAGTGATAATTGTAATTGTTTTCATTAATTTAACATGTGGTTCAGATGTCATTTCACTTCTGACTAGTTTGTATTTCAGGTGTTTCTGACTGTCCGAGCTTTACTAGCGACTAGTACTTATTCTTACATTAACTGAAGCTATTGAAATTGTAACAGGTATTAGATACTAATGCAAATCCATTTGTTTCTAGTTACATTTTAAATATTAAGAAAACAGTTCAAACTAGAAAGATCTATAAAGTATACAGTTTTGACCATGATTGCATATGAAAATGAAATGTTAAATATAATAACATACATACAGTATACGAAATTCTGCTAGTATTGGGTCTGAGTCAAGTCCTTGAGTTGGAGTGGGAGACGTTTATTAATGTCTTGCCATCTTTTATGTCTTTACTTTTCTCTAAATGCTTATATTAATAATTGAGATACATACTTGTACGAGTGTCATATAAATATGTATTTGTCTAATACTAGTAGTATTAAATAATTGACAGTAAAAGTACTAGTAAAACTACCAGTAGATACTACTAACAAGAAACGTAAAATAGGAAATGTTTAAATAATAAATGTTAACATGGCTTGCCATATGGGTGCCTCACTCATGATGTAATAGTCCTTATATGGGAGTCAAGAGGCCACATATCAGCAGTGATGTTGATGGCCCATCAGAGGTCTTCTAAGAACAAATGCAGTATGGGAGAATGAGTCACCCCTATTACCATATCTAGCATTTTGGGATGACACAATTATTGTAACATTTAGGATAATGTGTCTCATGTTTTGCCTATGCTTAGAAATGTTATAGATATCAGACTGATGGAGCAGACAAGCAACTAGGGTCTTCATATGAGTCATTTTACAAAATTAGCAATTTGTATCCCTTATATGGGGGAGACTGGTGCTAGTTTTTTTGTTTTCTTTTTCATTGTTCTCTATGACTATTTGATAAGCATCATAGATAAAACTGGCAAACATTTGGAACAACCATATGCATTTCCTTTTGGAAACAGTACTAATACAAGTTTGGAGTAATTGAGATTTTTTTAAATGTTTTTTAAAGTGTCTTATTTTCACCAAATCTGAAAGTCTCTCAAAATACTGAAAAAACAATAATATTTTTAAATATTATTACAATTTCAAAGAGCTATTTTCAATGTTAAAATGTAATTTATTCATGTAATTCAATGCTGCAGTCATCTTTTAGAAATTATTCTAGAATGTTGATTTGGTGCTCAATTATTAACAATCATAATTTGGGTTCAGTTACTAATAATGGTTCTTATAATTATCAATTTTAAAAGCAGTTTTTGTTTTATATACACACACACACACACACACACACACACACACACACACACACACACACACACACACACACACACACACACACACACACACACACACACACACACACACACACACACACACACACACACACACACATACACACATATATGAACCCTGATCTTAATGCATTTAGGAATTCTGAAGAATTATATTTCTGACACTTACTTTGAAGACTATAGTAATGACTGCTGAAAATTCAGTGTTTTCATCACAGGAATAAATCATCAGCAGGACAGTTAATCAAGTTCTCTCCCATAACATGGCATTTGGTTTATATAATATCTCCACAATGTTTTTTGGTTTCCCTAGGTTGACCCATAACAACCCCTTTGTTGACTGCGAAGGATTATCCTGAAAAGGTGAAAGGGACTTGTGTGACGATAATGTGGTTAATAGCTAGCTCTACTTGGCACAGTTCAGAACGGATGGCTCAGCTAATCGGCAGGACTGTGCGCAGCAGGACTAGGCCAAATCCACTGGCAGAGTGTTATTCCAATTCCTCAATGCTTCAAGTTCCTTTCACACCATGATATGAAATCTGTTCATTTGCTAAAGAGTTTTGTAGACTGTCTTAAAAAATGGATTTGATAACCATTCGACATGTCAGGTTTGTAGTTGGGGATGTATGAGGTAAAACTGATTCATTTCTTCCAAGAGGATTAGTCTGAAGCAGATTAAACTGGCTTCAGCTCTTAATGCAAAAGCTATAGTGAGCATATGGGTGTTTGTTAACCACCTGTCTGCCTACTGAGGGGACATCAGTTGGACAGTCGCAGACATAGAGGAAGAAGCCTGGAAATGAATGGGCTGGATGTCTATCTGTATCCAGATGGTCTTAGGGTTGCTACACCAGAAGATATAGAGAACTGGGAATCTGAGAGAGAAATGTTTGAACCGAATGTGCGTCTCTTTGTGGCTCTGTTCTCATACAACCCTGCAGTGATGTCACCAAACCCTGAAACAATGGAGGAGGAACTGCCTTTTGAACAAGGACAGATCATTAAAGTAAAGATGTTTATTTCTTGTATCTTAATTAACAATTACTCAGAACTCCATAATAAGACAAATTTACTTCCGCGTCTTACTGGTACCTACTAAAGGAAACGCATGGTCTTTAGATCATTTCGGTCCTGCTTAGCTCATGCTGTGATGTGCTCTTTTATAGGTATATGGAGATAAAGATGCTGACGGCTTCTATAGCGGAGAGACGGGTGGTCGCTTCGGTTTTGTGCCGAGCAACATGGTTTCTGAGGTTCCTGTGGAAGACGGAGAGCTTGAACTTCGTCTGTTCCAGCAGGGGTTTTTACCAGAGGAGACGCCTTCCATAGGCAAGCATTTACATTTATATCTCTTTCTGTTTGTTTGATTAAACTAGCCATATATTCAATACATTTAAAAGAAAAATAGTACACTTGTATGGATTTAGGGATTAAGTCGTGACTACTTCGTACTTTTCATTTTAGCACCCAGCGAAACTTCTAGTGTGCCGGATGGCGTGAAGGTCCACAGGATGGTGGCCATTTTTGATTATGACCCATGGGAAAGTTCTCCAAACATGGATATTGAGGTAAATGCTTTTCACAATAAATATGTACAAAGTGCAAAAAATGTTAATTGACAACCTATTATATTATATTCTTACATATTATTATATGCTTATATATAGTATAGTATATACTACTATACTATTTATATATTCATATATTGAAATGTTATACAAATAGAATCAATGAAATGTAATTGTAAAATCAAATTAGTTTGATACTATTTTCTAAATATGAAAATATTTTCTAAATATAATAAGTCTGGTCTATCTATCTATCTATCTATCTATCTATCTATCTATCTATCTATCTATCTATCTATCTATCTATCTATCTATCTATCTATCTATCTATCTATCTATCTATCTATCTATCTATCTATCTATCTATCTATCTATCTCTATCTATCTATCTATCTATCTATCTATCTATCTATCTATCTATCTATCTATCTATCTATCTATCTATCTATCTATCTATCTATCTATCTATCTATCTATCTATCTATCTATCTATCCATTTATTCATTCACATATCTTAGTTATGTATTGATTTATTGATAGCTAGTTGCTTGGACTATTAGACTATTACATACATATACAATAATCAAATTTTAAAATATATAATATAATTTTAAATTAGTGTGTTTTGGTTGTTCTCTCCTTAAGGATGAGCTTCCCTTTCGTGCAGGAGACATTATATATGTTTTTGGAGAAATGGACAGTGATGGATTTTATTATGTAAGTATTATGACTCTGTCTACCACGCATGTGTTTTTTTAAAGGTCATAAGTTAAAGAATGACTGTTTTATATTGATCCAGGGAGATCTACATGGTTACCGAGGTCTTGTGCCATCAAACTTTTTGCAACATCTGCCTTGGGACTAAAGGAACTGAGCAACCAGAAATCAGGAACAGGAGAGTGACCTCGGATTGTGAATAGAACCCACTTTACTGAATTCAACTCCAGCTACAGTTTTTTTTAACATATAATGTGTCTTGTTTCCTGTAATGTACATGACCTATCATGTCTCTAAATGCACTTGACCTTTCCTCTACATATGCACTATGCTTAGCATCATTTAAATACATAAAATGACATTAATTTCTGATTTATACAAAAGCTTTTGGAAGCATTGTAGCCTTAAAATACTGATAATGGTAGTTTAAGAATTATTGTTTTATATCTTATTTTCAATACTGATGTCTTTATATGATTTGAGCTATTTTTGTAATGTCCTTCCTGTATGCAGCAACTGCACTGGTGTTGGTTTAACAACCACACAATATGTTTTGCACACAGTTACGCAGTTCAGCTTCATTTTATTACTACTTCGTGAATACAAATTTGTTTGATACAAGTTAACAAGCACATGACAAATGCATTATTGCATAACAATCAATCTTCAAACACCATCTTTATTAATATTTAATATAACAAGACATACAGATTCAGCATCACTTGGTTCTCCATAAGATGATCCTTCGCAGCAAACAGTACACTCATCCATAAAGTAGGAAACACTACACTGTGTAGAGACCTTTAGTAGTGCTGTCTACTTTATGAGTGACTGCACTGATGTTCCCGCCTCTTCTCTTCACGCTCCAGTCCTTTCTTTGCACGCTTCCTCTTATCTCCATGTGCTCCGAATGTTCATTTTACAGCGATTTGTTAAACCTGAAATGAAAATTAGATTGAAATGATGTAATTAAATAAGTCAGATTATGTTTTAATATGGTTGGATGTTCAGCTGCATCAGCTTCAGTTGTTCATAGTGAGTCACTGTACACCATAAGGAAGTTTAGAATCATTTTTTTTTTACGCCTGTGCTCTAAGTAAAAATTCAATATTACATGTGTAATGAACTAATCTAAAATAAAACAATGTATAATGCCTCCACTTTTGCTGCTTTGTAAAAAAAAGACAAAAAAAGAATGTGAAATGGATTCAGTGTGAACCACTTGTATTGCCTATTAAAGCTTGATCTAGTTTAAAAAATAAAATAATGGATGTTTTAATAAATTATTTGAATGTATTCACTTTTTAATGATTCATTTATATTATTACGTTCTAGCAAATTTACCTAATTACATTCACTCACATCAAGCAGTTTACCATCCTTTACCATTTAACCAAGTTCATTAAACCATAAAAGTAGTCACATTTATCCAATATTTTAGATTAAACCGAAGAGCAGTGACTTACCAGTCCTCTGTCTGCTTGATCCCGGAAACAACAGCGAAAAGAGAAAGAAGTTGTCGCCTTTTAACACTTTTTAGGCCACATGGTGCAAACCACAGGAAGAGGCCCTGTAGTCGCTGTCTTAAAGAAGCACAAATGAACGCCTATTGGACTACAGCGAGTTTCGTTCGAAGACGGACTCGAATCAATTCCTTTTAAGGGCATTTTATCCGATAAAAGACAGATCAGAAATGAGAGAAAATGCCTTTGGTATTTAGCATACATAAGAATCATACAAAGAAATAAAGAGGAAGTTTAGTAAACACGTGATCAGATTGCATCAGGCTTCCACATAGTCTGACGGTGTGGCTTTAGAAACATTATACTCCATTAGTTTGAAAAAAAAGCAGTGCTGGTCGGTGAGAAAATATCATCGGTGGAAGATGTTACACTTGTTTTGTGTGTGTTTTTATCAATAGCTTCATATTAACTTGAATATTTGAAGCATAATCTTGTTTGCGGCACTTGTCGAGCTCTTTCCTGAGGGGGAGGGGTGCTTGCTATGTTGTGCAAAACCACACTGTTTCATCAGCATATTACATATACTTCAAGTCCAATATGAGGGTGTGGTATTGTGTCATATACATGTCATTTGAAGGTAATTCAAAATCATGGCTTGCTAATTGTACATTAAGATGCTGATAAGTAAAACAATTATAGATTTTTTGACATATTATATGCCTACAGAATCAACCTGAAATGAGATTAGCGAATACAATATCAGGCACTCTTTCTTCCGATGCCTTGAATTAAACACTTTTGTCCAAGTTTCCCCTGAGTATTTGGTAGTTTGATAAACAGGAAGTCACTCTCTTATTCTACTGAACATGAGGTACACGAAATGGACTTGTTGTCTAGACAACCCAAACCTCAAACTCTCATTTGACACGCATAGAAGGAAGTGGGGGATGTGCACACACTTCTCTGTGATGTACAATGATAATGTACCTAGTGTTGTAAAAAAACAAAAAACATGATTTAGAGACATCCCATGATATGTAACTGGGCTTGGCATTTTAAGCTCTGGTGAAGTTTAGAAAGTAAACATTCTTAAAACATACTTTTTTTTTACATTATTGAATTTTTCTAATAATAATGTCCAACTGTCTGTATATACATGAACCACAGGAGAATTCTATCTTTAGTTTAGTTTAATTTAGTCATGATAATTTCCACTGTCATTTTCAGCTCATCTCATGTAATGTATTATGTTCAATAGTGCTCTTAACAACTGTTATGAAAAACATAAAAAAAAATATTGCGGAGCAAAATTGCTTTTTCCTGCTTGCTAAATTCATGGCTGGCAGTTCACAGTAACTGCCACAGTAACATTATTAACTGTCACAGTAACTGTCACAGTAACACTTTAGTATAGGGACCAGTTCTCGCTATTAACTAGTTGCTTATTAGCATGCCTATTATTAACATATTGTCTGTTTATTAGTGCTTATAAAAGCACACATATTCTGCATGAACATGTTCTACATTCCTAGTCCTTCCCAATACCTAAAGGTAACAACTGCCTTGCTAACTATTAATGAGCAGCAAATTAAGAGTTTATTGAGGCAAAAGTCGTAGTTATTTTTTTTCTTTTGAAATATAGTCATTCATATTTTATTTAAAATTATATAATATTTTATGATTGCACATTCATGTCTGCACCAAGAGTAAAACAATAAAAATCTATACATAAAAGGTATGCAAACATAGTAAAAGAAAAAAGGATAGCGCAGAGATGCTTAAACTAGGACATGTGGGCCAAAGTTGGCCTTTGATGATGTTTGATTTGGCTCTCCGTGTCATATTATGCCATAAAATAGGGTGAAAATGCCATCTTCATTTCTAATTTCTCTTTGTGTTCTAGCACTTTTTGTTCTATTGTGATGCACAGAGCTTATGAAAGCTGAAGGTTGCATCTAAAGGTCAAATCTTGAGGGCATTGTTTGCCTCCCTCAGACACACATCAGACACACAAATCACTCATTATGCAATCCACTGAGACCAATGGATCCGTTATCAACTACACCATGAACTTTATAGGGTTTTACAACTGTTTCGGTGCTAACTGTGTCCTATAAAATGTATTCTCACTGTTCAAGCAAGAGGGACTGAGGACATGCTTTCTACACCTATTTCTATACAAAACAAGATTAAGTCCTGAAATAAATACCATGGTATAGATAGCGTCTTTTAACTAACTGCCTGAAAAGATGGGTATTATCCAGACAGGTTTAGATCAGGGTTAATTCAATTATCTTCTTTGCCTTTAATTTGTGAGACGAGCTAAATGCCTTCATTGTTGCTGCATTTCAGAGTCATTAAATACACTTTTAATTTATGAAGATTCAGTCAAAGATTTCAGACATTTCAAATACAATTGACATGAATAAATAAAGTCATTTAAGAAATTTATGTTTGAATAGAATCTTTTACATCACTATCGCTTAATCTTAACATCACTGTTTGTTGCTGTATTTTTAATAGGGCCGCCATATATCTTCGTTTTCCCGACATGACTTGACCTAAAAAGGATTTGGCTTTGTTTTCCTATCCTTTTCGTGCTTTGTGATGGAAATGACTGAAAAGTAGTTTGACCAATAGCGTGCAGGTATTGTATAGGCCTATAAGCAACCTATTGTGGAATACGAGAAAGTGGGATCTACCTACGGTTAAACCATTATAAATACGCCTACAGTATTAGGATTACAAAATAATTTTTTTTGGCAATTTAGAAATCCCGGCCAAGCCAGGATTTTAAGTGGAGTCTAAATGTTCAACGCTATCTCACAGCAATTTTGTCACATGCATATTTTACGAGGTGGCTAATTTGTACGAATTGATTTAGTAAGATTTCTCTAAACCCCAGTGAAGGGTAGGTTTAGCGGCGGGGTTAGGTGTAGGTCATTCGTACAAATTCATATGAATTGGAATTCTTCAAAAATCGTAGGAATTTGTACGAGTGAGGTCGTACGAATTCGTACGAATTAGCCACCTCGTAAAATATGTACGAATTGCCGTGAGATCGGGCTGAAATGTTGTATGACCCCAAATATGCTATCTCAGAGTCACCACTAGATGGCGTAACTATTCTGAGTCTGGGATACATTTTATTCACAGGCTGTGTTGGGGAAAGTTACTTTAAAAAATAATGCATTACAATATTGCGTTACTCCCTAAAAAAGTAACTAATTACATTACGCAGTTAGTTTTTATGGAAAGTAATGCGTTACGTTACTTTTGCGTTATTTTCTCGTTACTTTTTAAATATGAGCAGAGCTTGATTGTTTTTTTTTTTAAATAAGAAGTTATTTTATAGCAAATTGAAAAGCCCTTTCACACCTAAAATTTGTAATGAATAAACCTCAAGTTGAAGGAAAAGTAAATTCACATCTGTACAGTAGAATGCAGGAGAAGAAAGTTCAAGTGAGTGATGTGACATACGGCCAAGTATGGTGACCCATACCCAGAATCAGTGCTCTGCAATTAACCTATCCAAAGTGCACATACACATCAGTGAACACACACACACACCGAGAACACACACCCGGAGCAGTGGGCAGCCATTTATGCTGCGGCGCCCGGGGAGCAGTTGGGGGTTCGGTGCCTTGCTCAAGGGCACCTCTTCCTGGTATTGAGGATGGAGAGAGCGCTGTACATTCACTTCCCCCACCTACAATTCCTACCGGCCCTGAGACTCGAACTCGCAACCTTTTGGATTATGAGTCCGACTCACTAACCATTAGGCCACGACTTCAACATTCTTCAGCAATAAAAAAAACAATGAAGCACAATTGTTAGTTTATCTAAAGTCATTTTGCTTATTAGTATGGTTTATCTGGATCATCAAAGGTCAGCAGCAAACACATTGGTTAATAAAATGGGATTACAGACATTTGTTTATTGTTTATTTAACACATTTAATTGTTGCATGTTTGCGTATATTCTGAGTTTACATTTCACTGTTTTAATTCATTTTGATGAATACTAAATCTGTTTTTTTTGCGAATGGGATGAATTGATCCACATTCTAATTTAGTCTAGAACTACAGTAACATCATGTTCACACACAACGCCTCTGCGCTTCTGATTTCTCTCAACATGGGGACATGAGACTTGTCAGTTAATAAAAGGGAAAACAAAGTAACTGGCATTACTTTTTTGAAAAAGTAACTCAGATATTTTCTTGTAAATTAAAAAGGAATGCATTACTTTACTCGTTACTTGGAAAAAAAGTTATCTGATTACGTAACTCGCGTTACTTGTAACTCGTTGCCCCCAACACTGTTCACAGGTGTATTTAAATGCTACATTATGCTGTGTAACCATGTATCAAGACCTTTATACAACGGTAATGAAATTTAACTTTTTATTAAGTTGTCAGTCACTTCATTTACTAACTGTTGTCATGAGTGAATGAATGAATGATGCATTTATATAGCGCTTTTTATTGTGTATTGCTGTACACCCAAAGCGCTTTACAATCATGTGGGGGGGTCTCTCCTCAACCACCACCAGTGTGCAGCATCCACTTGGATGATGTTTGGTTGCTGCTCCAAAGGTGGAGAGCACATTCCATTAGTTAGTGATAACTGATAATAACTGATAATATGTATTATTTGAAAACAAGTTAAAGTTTGTAATGGGTGGAGAACATGTTTGTCACCATGACTAGTTTATAGTAGATTGGACACACTAAATTGCTCATAAGCATGATACACACTAATAGAAATGAGTTTTATGGTCACTGGGTTTTGTGCAGTAAAACGTGAAAGGGAGGGTCATTGTACTGTTATAAAATGCACCTCCAAAGTATCCTATCATAAAATACATTCCCCTGTTCCTTGGATTGATCATTCATGTGGATTTTATCCCGATCCAAATACTAAGAATGAATGTGCTCTGTTTTTCTGTACTTGCTATTTTATTCAGGCTTGCTTCAAGTGCAGGTAAGTGTGTTAAATTGTGTAAATGTCATCTTATGTATCATAAAAACAGATTTACTGTTAAACCCGATGCTGCTGAACTGAGGTATATTCCATCAATATATTATTTTAGATGTTCATTTTAGTAGTCTACAGAATATTATAGTGGAAGGTCTGCATGAGCGATGTTTACGAAGTGCAAGATTTATTAGAATCTGATAATGAGAGTTGTTGATTTTGATTTGTAAGACTGAAATTAATACAACATTATTGCATTAAATAATAAATATGTGGATAAGCAGATTTAAAACATGGAATTAAACACCTTTGAAGGTTTTAGATGTCCTGTTAAAATCTTCTTAACTGAATGACCTGAATATAGAAAACGTACATTGGTCATTGTCTGTTTTCATGTACATGTAAGTCACAGTGCAATCAATTAAATGTGATTATATTTATCATCAATCTATTACCCTACATATAAATTAGCTTGCAATAAGTCAACATGGTTTGCTTTCAGATTGGTGCTATCAGTCTCAAGTATCTTGCAACAATCAGTCATGCACAGGTGAGCATGTGCCTTGTTCAGTGTTTTATTTTAAGTTATTTGAGAAAATACAGTATTTTTCAAATGTTTGGCTTATATATTTTTTAATTAAACACTTTTATTTCAAAAGGATGCATTCAATTGCTCAAAATTGACAGTGAAGTCTTCGAATAATAATAAACTAATAAATAAATAAATAATCAGCACAACTGTTTTCAACACTAATAATAAGAAATGTTTCTTGAGCAGCAAATCAGCATATAAGAATGATTTCTGAAGGATCATGTGACACTGAAGCCTAGAGTAATATTCAAATAGAAAACAGTTATTTTTTTTTTTAAATAACACAGAATTTCTGTTTTTACTCTTGATTTTTTATGCATCCTTGATGAGCAAAAGAGACTTCTTTGAAAGGCATTAAATAATCTAAACTTTTGAACAATAGTTTATGATTCATATTAACATAGCATTACGTTTTTTTATAGCCCCTGATGACTGGGCATCAGTAGCAGCAGCCTGTGGAAATACAAAACAGTCACCCATTAACATTGTAACAAAGAAAACTGTCTTTGACAGTCGTCTGACCCCAGTGCAGTTTACAAGCTACCAAGATACAATCAATACTGTCATTACAAACAATGGACACACAGGTAAGTTACTCTTAAGTATAGCCTACATTTAAATGGTGAATATCCTTTACCCATTATTGGTAATATATCAATTTCACTTAATGAACCATTTGCGCCATATATTTTATTATCTGTAGTGCAAGTTAATCTGCCAGAAAGAGCAGCAATTAGTGGAGCCGATTTAGGAGCCAATTACAAAGCTCAACAGCTTCACCTGCACTGGGGCAAGAACGGTGGACCTGGATCAGAACATACTATAGATGGAGAGAAATATCCTATGGAGGTAATAGGCTATTGAGATATCCATCTTATTTTTAATGTAAGAGCAGGCACGTCCATTTGTACCTTGAGTGTGCGTGGCTTCCGGTACAGCTTCCTTGCAGTCATTTTAGCTGACAGCTGTACAAAAATAATTGTATATGCTGCTTGATATTGCAAAGTGCTATTTGTTATCATACTGTTTTAATTTATTAACGTATTCATAAACACTCTGGTTTATAGCGCAAATAGTTACCGGTTACTGCACTTTGCAATTCTTCTAGGCTACTTGTTAGCGGCTAATAAATTGGAAGTCCTGCAAATTTACATAGAAAATTACTTTTTTACACATCGTAAAATAAGGTGGACAGACAGATTTTATTCCTACACTTATCTGCGAATCGATAAGAAACTAAGCATGCATTTTGTATCTGCAACAGCTTCACATTGTGCATATAAAAGCAAATTACAACTCTGTGGAACAAGCCATTGTTGACCCTTCAGGAGTTGCTGTTCTTGGGTTTTTTTATGAGGTAAACCCACATTTTCAAAATGTTTGTTACTTGCAGATAATAAAACAGCGTTTTATCACATGTCTTATTTTACAGGAGTCACAAAGTGCCAATAAAAAATATGATGGCATCATAAATTCACTGAAAAATATTACACATCCTGGTAAGGTTATTTAATATACATTCAAGGCTTAATAAATGTTAATTTATTGCTTTTTGTTTTAGATACAGCAGTGCTATAGTCGCTCAAGGTCGCAATATCTCTAATATGGGAGGAACCTGTTTGATAATGTGTTATTATTCAGATAGGCTATACTTAGAACAAAGAACGGGAACTTCATGACAACTTGTAAAACATATTTTTTTAGGCACCAATGCAACACTGTCAGCTGTATCATTAGACATGCTTATTCTCCCCCATAATGAATTGAAGAGGTACTTCCGCTACCAGGGGTCCCTCACCACTCCAGGCTGCTCTGAAGCTGTGGTCTGGACAATATTTGAGAAAGCGATACCGCTCAGCAAGGAACAGGTGAATTGTTGTGTGTATAAACAAGTGAAACTTTAAAACATCACAAGAATAAAAGAAAACCATTTAATCTTTCTCTTGCAGCTTTCTGCATTTTCAAACCTGACGTTTTCTGACGGGACTGCCATGGTAAACACATACCGGCCCGTTCAGCTGCGGTATGGACGTGAAGTGTATTATTCTAGGAGTTATGTGTTTTGTGTTAGCATTGCCTTATTGGTCAGCTCTGTTTTCACATCACTCTATGTTCTCGCTGTCTAATTTATTAATTTATCTTCGGGTTTTGCTCTGAAGCAAGTTATTTATCATTCATCAATAATTCATGGCAAATCAAACTTGTCCTTGTGGCTTCAAAATGTAGGCCTATGTAACATAAAATGATCTAGTATGGAAGATAGGTAGTCAAACATATGCATCCTCTCTACATCCCATGTCTGAGGTCTTCTCAAATTTCTCTATCTGTATGTAATGAAAATTGTATCTCTAGAAAAATCTATATTTTGGCATCTATTGAACTTTATATATTTATACTATATATATATATAACTGTGTCCCAAATTTTGTGTGCAACCGTTACTGCAGATTATTCCCTGTTACAAGAATGTAGAATGCTTGATTTGTGGAAAGTATAAATTAACAAGCACAAAAGGACATTCTATAATATTATACAGCATATAGAGGATATAGAGGAACTTGATTAGCACATTGTATAGGCCTATAATGAGACAAAACTTTGAGAACCGGTCTTGGTGATTTTTATCATTCTAATTACCGTATTCTTGTTTTTCTGTATTTGTAAAATGTTCAATCCAAATTATAAAACAATAAAAAAGAAATTTGACAAAAAAAACCCTCAAAAAAACACATATGGTCATTCAATGATTGTTTTTTTCAGTGTATAATGAATAAATAACCCTGCAAAATTTTACCTGCTGAACACTTTTTACTATTTCTTGCACCTGTTACAGGCTTATGAGATAAGAAGGAAGTGTGTTCTCACTCGCCAAATTCTCAGAAGACAGATTATTCATTAACTTTACAAGTTGGGCGATTTCTTATTGGTATAAAATATCTGGCAACTGAAAGGAGAACTGAGATGGAGAGAAGGAAATGGGAACTATAAGAATTTTAAAGTCAAATAATAAAAAAAAAAAAATTTTTTTGAGAGGGAGGCAACATCACAAAGACTGGGAAAAGAATAACCATTCATTCATTCATTAATTCATAAGCATACACGGTATGTGTACCTGTACCTCTTTGCATTACATACTATTAAATAGACTATCAGCTATCAGAATTAATATTTTATTTTATTTGTATTTATTTTTTATATTGAAAAGAGAGTAACAAATTACGTACCAAATAAAATAAATAGGCCTAATATATATATATATATATATATATATATATATAATATATATATATTAGTGGTGTCAAAATTAGAGCGTTAACGCAGGAGATAATTTTTTTTTAAATAATTAACGCAATTAACGCAGGGGCGGGGCTAGCCAACCCATTCACAACTGCTGCCTTGGATGCAGAACGTATTTATGACCACATCAAATTTGTATATATATATATATATATATATATATACTGGTGTATCTAAAAAAAAAAAAATATTGTGAAAAAAGTTATTTCAAACTTATTTCAAAAAGTTTAACTTTCATATATATTTAGATTCATTACGTGTAAAATGAAACGTTTCAAATTTAACTTTTAACTTTTAGAAATGTTACCAAAAAAATGAACTCTTTCACGATATATATATATATATATAGTAAATTAGGCTAAGCCTAGCTAAAATCACTAAAATCAGACAAATTGATAAAAACTGAAGAAGAAAAAATGCTGAACGTGTACTGTACGAGGGTGTGTTTGGCGGAGTGAGCAGGTTTGGACTGTAAAGTTTTGCTGGACCTGGCAACCCTGATCACTGTGACCACACAGTCAGCTGTCCAGCACTTGATCTTCGAGAGAGTAATCAAGTAACATGGATCGCTGGGAAGGCAGGGTTGCTCTGGTCACTGGAGCTTCAGTGGGAATCGGAGCTGCAATCGCAAAGTCTCTTGTCCAGCATGGCATGAAGGTGATCGGCTGTGCCAGAAATGTGGAGCAAATTGAGGTAATGCACCGTTAGCAAACGCTTTATTGCATACACTTGTGAGAAGTGAATGTTTTTGCACCGGCTGAAGAATCGTGTCTTTCTATCTTTCAGAAACTGTCTTCAGAATGTGTCAGTAATGGATTCAGTGGCATTCTGATCCCATATAAATGTGATCTGTCTGTAGAGGACGACATTTTAACCATGTTTTCCTGGATCAAAGTTCAACACCAAGGCATTGACGTGTGCATTAATAATGCTGGTTTGGCTCTCCCAGAGCCTCTATTGAGCGGCAAAACCAGTGGCTGGAGGACTATGATGGATGCAGTGGGGATTTCTTTAAGACTGCAAGGGAAGCTCAGCTTCCCCTATTAATGTCAAAAATTAATGGTCAATATGTTTACTATTGTGTTAACATTTTATTGACTAAAATGGTTAGAATCAAGTTCATCTCGAATACGAGTTTCGTTCAGAATCAGCTACACATAGCAGGTCGATTTCCTTCTCATACATTCCCGTAGCGTCAGTGTATTCCCTGCTGAAGCCAAGCGTCCATTGACTTCAATGGGGCTGTCTGAACAGTTTTTTTCAGTGCCTCGAAATAGACGGTCATTGGATAATGCTGTGATTATGTCCCGCCCACGGACGCTCAGGTTGGTGGTGAATGGAGGAGTGGGCTGGCTGGACGCTGGGCTTCTGCTTTGATGATTGACGGTCTGTATCTCTTTTGATTGACAGCGATTTGTACTATAAAGAGTCGCTGACGCTCAAGCTATTCAAGCTCAGTCCCAAAGCGGCTTTGACTGGTTCTTATCAATCATTATTTTTTTTTATTATTCATATTTTATTTGTTTTAATATACATGCTGCTTAACTCGGAAATTTCAAGATATGCGAGCAAAAAATGCTCTGACACGAGCAAGAGTTGCTGTTTTTGTTTCGTGTTTGTGTTTCGAATGTGTGTGCGTGTGATTTGGGCGAATCACTGGACGTGGGCAGAATTTGGGCAGATTTGTGTGTAATAAACGGTGTGTTTTTATGATGTTGGTGAAAATGAGTGTTGTGTTTGAAAGACCATCAGCCGCCATGGATGGATGTAAGTAACACTGTAGCGACTCAGGCACCGACTCATTTTTGCGAATCGGTTCTTTCAAATAGCTCATAGTCTAGTGATGGGTGCTTTCGAATCCCTGTTTCGTGAAGCTTCGAAACCGAACGTTCGGAGCGCGAATACTGTCAAAATCACGTGATTTCAGGAAGGAGTGCTCTTTAATGGTTTGCCATTGAGGGGACGATCTCTGTGAACCCATGAATGAGATCGCTCCCTAGCGGCAAACTCTTGAACCAGTATCTATGGCGGTTTTAGACAAGCCATCCATAAAACAAAACAAAACAAGTCCCCCAAATGAAGAACACATGGCCTATACAGACTCTTATTTAACCCTTGTATGGTGTTTCGGTCTGTGGGATCCGTTTTCACTTTTTTGTCAAAAGAAAAATTATTATGAAATCATAGTGAAATGAATGCTTGTAATCAAACTTTGATGCTAGTTATCTCAGAATTAGATTTTTTGACTTAAGCCTGGTTTTTACAGAGAGGGTCACATATATTAGAACACATTTTCAATGACCCCCCCCACAGACACACACACACACACACACTTATATTACATACAAGATGTTCAACACACACACACACACCACAGAATCCAGGGCTAATAAAAAAGTGTGAGTTGTTGTGTGTGTGTGTGTGTGGGTGTGTTGTGTGTGTGTGTGGTGTGTGTGTGAGGTGTGTGTGTGTGTGTGTGTGTGTGTGTGTGTTGTGTGTGTGTGTGTGTGTGTGTGTGTGTGTGTGTGTGTGTGTGTGTGTGTGTGTGTTGTGTGTGCGTGGTGCGGTGCGTGCGTGCGTGCGTGCGTGCGAGAGAGTCTGTAAGAGTGTGAGTTTTGTGCTTCAGCCCCTGCCATTTCCACGCAAGGTTGTGGCACTTGAATTCATACATGTGATCTAACAAAGGAAAAAGGCAAATACAACCATACATACTGTTTATATTGCTTGTAATTGGGATGAAGTAAACACCCCAAAAATGCAGCGGGTCCACCAGACCCACGAATAAATAATAACAGTATATTCTGCTATTAATCTTTTATTTTATTCAAACCTTTTCTCATAATTAATACTTTGCAAAAAGTAAACAACAACAAAGGAAAGAAAGACACAAAATAACAATAAACAAAGAAATATATTAACAAGAAAAGAGAGAAAAATAAATAAAAATAAATAATTAATTAAAAATGAAAGAAAGAAAATAACAATAAATAAAAAATAAGAAAAGAAAAAGAACAATAAATAAGAAATATGAAAAGAGAGAAAAAGAACAACAATAAATAAAAAATTATAAAAGAGAAAAAAAAGAACAATAAATAACAGCTGAAGTCACAACCGCATTCAGGACACTAGAGCGACAAAATCAAGAATGGCGTCATAACACCGGGAAGTTTTATCACAGCTGACAGCCCGTGTTTAAATAAATGCTCCCAGTCGAGGCTTGTCCTATCAACACACAGTTAAACAACTAACACTTTGAACAACAAAACTTTAAACGCTTTGTTGGCGAGTGCAGAGAGCGTGTTTGGTGCGCGCGTCTGAGAGGTCTCGCGATGGCACTGACGGTAGCTCCGGTTTAAGATGAACGCGGATCATTTCTCCTTCTCCGTCTCTGTGAGTGCATTAAACCCGTAATAATTATAAAGGCAACTCGATGTCCGTGCTGTTCCGTTCATTCAGTGCAGCTTTGAATGCGGTTGTGAATCCTGATTATGTAAAGGCTCAGTTCAGCTATATATATGTAGTTCTGATGGTCGTATGATAATATAATGCTCTATGAATGCTCTATGAAGTGAAGTGTTGCCATACTAGCCTTTAACTTCTGCTCTAGAGTCGTGTTTGTTTTAAACATGGCAGAAAAACAGTCTTAAGTAGGGATAACTTCAGGCTCGCGTAATGGGCATGGCTAAATATGTGACGCGTCAACGCACTAAATGCTAATCGACGTATTTTTATAATCGACGTAATCGATGACGTTGACGAATCGCTGCAGCCCTAGACAGGATACATGTCGGTAAAAGTTCGGCATGACCTGCCTGAGGTTGGCTTTGTTAAAGTCCCCCGCGATGATAAAGGCAGCGTCAGGATTTGTGTTAATGTAGGATGCTGGATGGAGAGTGATGCTCAACTTGTCTCTTCAGAATTCCCCATAGGTGTTTGATTGGGTTCAGATCAGGAGACATACTTGGCCACTGAATCACTTTCACCCTGTTCTTCTTCAGAAATCCAACAGTGTCCTTAGATGTGTGTTTAGGATCATTGTCATGTTGGAAAAGTGCACGACGACCAAGGGCACGGAGTGATGGTAGCATCTTCTCTTTCAGTATAGAGCAGTACATTTGTGAATTCATGATGCCATCAATGAAATGCAGCTCCCCGACACCAGCAGCACTCATGCAGCCCCACATAAGGACACTGCCACCACCATGTTTCACTGTAGGCACCATGCATTTTTCTTTGTATTCCTCACCTTTGCGACGCCATACAGTTTTCAAGCCATCAGTTCCAAAAACATTTATCTTGATCTCATCACTCCAGAGTATAGAGTCCCTGTAGTCTTCATCTTTGTCAGCATGGGCCCTGGTAAACTCTAGGCGGACTTTTTTGTGCCTGGGCTTTAGGAGAGGCTTCTTTCGTGGACGGCACCCATGCATGCCATTCCTCTGCAGTGTACGCCGTATTGTGTCACGGGAAATAGTCACCCCAGTTTGGCTTTCTACTTCTTTAGATAACTGCAGTGAACTTGCATGTCGATTTTCTTCAACCCTTCTCATCAGAAGACGCTCCTGACGAGGTGTTAACTTCCGTGGACGACCTGGACGTCTCTGTGAGATGGTTGCAGTTCCATCTTTTTTTAAATGTTTGTACCACTTTTGCTACAGTATTCTGACTGATAAGTAAAGCTTTGCTGATCTTCTTGTAGCCTTCACCTTTCTTTTGTAAATAAATAATTTTCTTTCTCAGGTCTTGTGACATTTCTCTTCCATGTGGTGCCATTGCTGACAGCATGAAATGGGAAGGGGTTTTCTTTAAGTAACACCCTTTTATAGTCAACTGTCACCTGTGTAATGAATAATTAGACTCACCTGTGGTTGAATTCTTGTTAAATTAGACATTTGTAGTCTAAAATTTAGCTTTGCTCCAGAGACTTTCAGTGGGGTGTACTCATTTTTGCATCACCCTAATTTGAGTAAAACTGAAAATGTTGTTCTCTAAGTTATATTATTAACCTTACTTTCATGTTATAAGTTAAACAGATGTTATATAAAACTTAGTCTTGTCAACATTTTGGAAAATGTTTTTGTTCATTTGAGATATTTTTTATTTATTTTACTTTTCAAAGGGGGTGTACTCATTTACGCTGAGCACTGTATATAAGTCAACCTAATTATAATTATGTGATAAATATATATTGTTTTTGTATGTGTGTTGGTAAAACTGTTGAAAAATCACATGTATTTGTTTGGCTATTAAAGTAACTTTTCACTGTACCAGTAAAGAACAATGCTCCATAATTTCGTATTCACAGTTCACTCATTGGTTTTGAAAGAAATGGATCTTGAGTACAGTGAGACAGTGAGTTGCTGAAACTGCTCTGACACTAAACCAATTATAATAAAGAGTTTTACTTTTTGTTCAGGTGAATGTCATTGGCCTGTCAGTGTGCACTCGTGAGGCTTACCAGTCCATGAAAGAAAGAAATATTGATGATGGTCATATCATTAATATTAACAGGTACAGTAATATTTTATTAGACTTTTTTTGTTGCCTGTATTCAGATTCCAGCCTGTGCCAATTCAACAAAACATTTAATATAAGTATGTGTTTTAGCATGAGTGGACACCGAGTCGTCAACAATGCTGATACACACTTCTACACTGCCAGCAAATATGCAGTGACGGCTCTCACAGAAGGTTTGAGGCAAGAGTTACGAGAGGCCAAAACCCACATACGTGCCACAGTAAGAGCAGGAGGATCAAGATGTGCTTCTGATAAACACTTTATTTATGCAATATGATTATTGCATGTCCAAAGACTTTTTGGCACTAAGTGTATGCTCTTTCTTTAACAGTGTATTTCTCCTGGCTTAGTGGAGACAGAATTTGCCTACCGGCTCTTTAGTGAAAACCAAGAAAAGGCTGCTGCTACTTATAAAAGTGTAAAGGTATAGACAAATTCTGATTCCTTTATATACAGTATTGTAGATCATCATTTACATGTTTAAATATCATATTTACAGTGCCTACAAGCAGCTGACATTGCAAACGCAGTGGTGTATGTCCTGAGTGCTCCTCCTCATGTTCAAGTAAGCATCATCCGTCACTGGAGAAAACAATATTGTGCAGTTAGTGTTTCATTTATGCAGGCAGTTTACAGTCTGTTTGAGCAGTGTATGGTAGGTATTTACTTAAAGATTTCATGATTAAATTCTTAATGGTTTTCTGTTCCACCTCTAGATTGGTGACATTCAGATGAGGCCTGTGGAGCAGCTGACATAAACTGAACAGAGAAACAGGATGAAGCATCTCTGATATCTTTATCATATTAATAGCTCATGAATGGTATAATATGAAATGCAGAGTGGACAAAAGCCACAAAGATGTCCCATAAACAATTTCTGCACTCCAAATCTCTGAAATGCAAATAGCAAGAACACTGCTCTGTCTGATCATGGAGTTAATATTTTTATAATTATAATGACTATTATTGTACATGTTGTAAAAAAAAAAGACCATTAGTATTCTATAAATAATTTAATAAGCACCAATGGTACTTTGCATTAAATATTGAGGCAGAGTCAGTGAAATTTATTTTGCTTGGGATCATAATGATTAAATTATTGAATGAACATTTACAGATAAACAAATATTTTGAATTAAGGAAATTTGATACTTTATTAGTTTCTCTTCAGTGCTTTGCTTGCAGTTTTGAACTGTACTGGTTTTAAAAGGAGGGAATTATGTTGTGCTTATCTTTTCTTGTTTGTGATAAAACTATCAAATAGCTATTTTTCAAGTCAAGGAGAAACAAAAATTATTATATCACAAACATGGCTGAGGACTTAAAGTAATGTTGCAGACACCAAATAAATGAATTTACAACTGCTTTTATAAAAAAAAAAAAACTGATGTGATTTTTTTCTTCTTTTGCAGTGAAGCCCACCAATAATGTAGTATAGTGACATTACAGGAACCTCTAGGCTACATATTTTAGTGCATAAAAACGGAATACAGTTAGCATTAAGGTTTCAGGCAAAACTATATAATTTACATATTCTGTATCGAATATTAATATTCATGCTAAATTTACTTGCATTTCGAATAGAATTTTAGGAACGTGCCGCTTCAAAACTAAAAGGACTAGCAGAAGTGATATTCGCAGCAACAACTGTTAAACGCGTTTTACTGAACTGAATTTTACTGTTACACTGGAAAATACGGAAGTAGAACATAATATCAAGCTATTGCAATCCATGTTTGAACTGCAATAATTTCTTGTGACAGCAAACCCGCAAAACTCTCGGAGGAACTGACAGGATTCAGGAGCGCTGATGTAGCACAGTAGCACACCCGGGCGTGCATCGCTATTGGTCAGATGAGTAACGTTAGCTATACATTAATAGAAGGAGATGCAGTGAAGATCACTGCAAACTGGAGAAGCTCTTCTGTTTGAGTTGTGTGAACTTGTAATGGATCGCTGGAAAGGCAGGTTTGCTCTGGTCACTGGAGCTTCAGTGGGAATCGGAGCTGCAATCGCAAAATCTCTTGTCCAGCATGGCATGAAGGTGATCGGCTGTGCCAGAAATGTGGATTCAATTCGGGTAATTCACTGTATGCGTTTGTAGCAGAGGAATAAAGGTTTTCCCAAGATGCTGCCAGAAAAAAAAAATCATGCTCCTAGGACAAAACAGACGAAGTAAAAATGCCTGTATAGAGATAGTCTAAAGTTTGTGTTGGTCACCCTTGATTCATTATATAAGCTGCTTTACTTGACTGCACCTTGTGAAATTAACCATACTTCTGTGACGAGCATTCATGCAGGGTTCGCCTAAACACTTAGGAATAAGAAAACAATTAAACGAGAGTGTCTGAACTCTTCTTAACTTTTATTCTTTGTCTCCCAACAGACAAAACTCCAAAAACCCGCGACACTCTAGAGCAGAAAGTGCGCATGCCCATTGCCTATCTACATAACGAGCACCCGTACATCCAGAATTAGTGCAATATAACAGATTCAAATAAAGTCTGTTATACTTCTAATAATTTTGTGTATTGAAATTCTGTTTACTTTTTTCAAGTTTGACAGCGCCAGTTCAATGCTTTAAATAAAAAATGGCAGCATGTACATTAATTCTCATTTAATGTCTCAAGCAATAAAAAGTCGTAAAGTTTAGGAACAACGTAAGGGTAAATAAATGCTGTAAGAAATTACTGTCATCATTTACTCTACTTGAAATCTCTGTTTGATCTCATATTAATAATGCATTATGCAATCTTAAAGTTTGAAATGCCTTACAATTTCATCTTTCTTCATGTCAAGATTTTCAAGATTTTTATTCGTCACATACACAATTATACAGAATATAACCAGAAGTAAAATGTAAGTCAGGCCCGTTCCATGGACAGTTAAATTATATGTAACACAAACAGAAGAGAATATACATAAATATAGGTATGAAAAAAGTAACAAAAAAAGATTAAAATGTGGATGGTGGAGAATAATGAATATCTTACTGATTATTAAATGGAGTCATGTTGATGTTATGAGACTGAGTTTGAGTTTAGGAGCCTGTTGGCCTGGGGGAAGAAGCTCCTCCTAAGTCTCTCAGTTTTTGCCATCATGCTACGGAAGCGCTTGCTTGTACGGTTACAAGGGTGATTTGAGTCCTTGATGATGAGTCAATAAACTTTCTATGGCCCCTGAATAGAAAGGTATCAGGATTGCTGGTGAGACCCTGAATTTCCTCAGCAGTCGCAGATGGTACAGTCTTTGCCTGGCTTTCTTAACCTGAGTTTGAATGTGTGTAGTCCAAGTCAGGTCCTTGGAGATGTTTACACTGAGGTATTTTAAGCTACTCACCCTCTCCACAGGGGTCCCACTGATCTTAAGAGGAGTGTAGGGACGTTGCTGTCTCTTCCTGAAGTCCACGATCAGCTCTTTAGTTTTGCTCACATTCAGAGAGAGACAGTTGTCCTGGCACCATGATGTAAGTCTCTCTACCTCATCCAAGTATGCGGTCTCATCATTGTTGGAAATGAGGCACAGAACCACAGTATCATCAGCAAATTTGATAATAGAAGTGGAGCTGTGAGAGGACACGCAGTCCTGTGTGTAGAGAGAGTAGAGCAGGGGACTCAGGACACAGCCCTGTGGGGCTCCTACGTTCAGGGTGATGGAGTTGGAGGTGAACTGGCCCACTTTCACCACTTGAGGTCTGCCGGTGAGGAAATCTTGAATCCAGTCGCAGAGTGAAGAGTTTAGGCTGAGGTCTGTGAGTTTAAAAGCTAACTTGATGGGAACTATAATATTGAAAGCTGAGCTATAGTCAATTAATCTTACTCTTACTCAGGTCTCTGCCTTACATAGTTCCCATTTTTGCTGTCAATAGGCAAACCGAAGAGGGTGTGTGAGTTCTTTACGGAAGAGTGCAGGACATGAGAGATGGCATCGAAATTACTATTTAATCAGTAGATCTATTTGAGGTAACAGCATCAAAAAACAAAAGAGAAAATATCCACGAGGAGAGAAACAGGCAAACCAAAATAAGAAAGAAGAGGGTCAGGAGAGGTATTAACAAAGTAACAGGGATGGAGGAAAATACACACTTAAATATACAGCAAATGTGGTAACGAGGCCACACGAAGAAGACTAAGGCAGAGGAGAAACACAGGGGACCTTAGAGGCACGGAGACAAACTACAAGTCTTTTAAAAACCTTCATGACTAATGATGTGAGGGCAACTGGACGATAGTCATTCAGGCAAGAGGGTTTATTGTTCTTAGGCTCAGGGATGATGATAGATTTTTTTAAAGAAGGTGGGAACCACAGAGGCAGTGAGGGACTCATTAAAGATGGATGCAAACAAACCAGCAAGCTGATCATTGCAGGACCTCAGAACACAGCCAGTAATCCCATCAGGTCCGGCTGCTTTCCTGACGTTCACTCTCTTTAGTTCCCTCCGAACCTCGTCCTCCGACACGGTGATTACATGATCATCGCTGCTATGTCTACTGCTTCCTGATGCGCTGATCATCAGAGTTGCGTTGCCGCCATTGCATTCAAAGCAGCCGTAGAAGGTGTTTAAGTCGTCGGCCAGCAACGGATCTGCTCTCACCTCTGCGGAGGATTTATTTTCAAAGGAACAGATGGAACAGTCATTGAGCTGAAAATGAGACTCAAATTTTACTGCAAAACTTACTGCACGTTGGAGAGCATAGCACGATGCTTTGTACTCGCTTATTTTTCCGACAAGAGACAGTTCTATGCGGCAGTGCGTTGGTTAACCGCAGCACGGATTGTTCTGTCCACCCACGGTTTCTGATTTGAGAATGTCCTTATAGATACTGTTTCAGTAGCTTGCTCGGTTAGCATATTGACAAAGCTTAATGCTACATCCGTGAACTCGGTGACGTCAGATGAACTCGCCTGGAACATGTCCCAGTTGATGTCATCAAGAGCTTCCTGTAGCATAGGGGACAATATGTTCAGGACAAAGTTCTAAATATTGGTATAATAATTAACTTAATTATACCAATGTGGCAGTGTCAGTTTGACAAGTTTTGCTTGGTCAGCCATTACTTGCTGTCCTGCTGCCAATATTATTATTTTTTTTTTAGCTTTGCACCCTTCATGAAATGCAAATCTCAAAGTGTTCTTTCCCTTTACAGAAATTGGCAGCAAAATGTGTCAGTAGGGGATTCAGCGGCACTCTGATCCCATATAAATGTGATCTGTCTGTAGAGGACGACATGTTAACCATGTTCTCCTAGATCAAAGGTTCAACATCGGGGCATTGACGTGTGCATTAATAATGCTGGTTTGGCTCTCCCAGAGCCTCTATTGAGCGGCAAAACCAGTGGCTGGAGTACTATGATGGATGTATGTGAATCACAGAATAAATACATATGCATTTCTGTTCTGAAAACATGCATCTAGAGGTTGTGTGATTGTAGTATCTTCAAATTTTTCAGGTGAATGTCATTGCTTTGTCAGTGTGTGGCCGTGAAGCTTACCAGTCCATGAAAGAAAGAACAGTTGATGATGGTCATATCATTAATATTAATGGGTACGGTAATGTTTTATTTTTAGACATTTATATTGCTGCCTGTGCCATGCACCAAGCTATTCAATATCTTTAAATATCTTACTGTTTTAGTATGTGTGGACATCGTGTCCTCCACAATGGTGATTTACACTTCTACACTGCTACCAAATATGCAGTGACGGCTCTCACAGAAGGTCTCCGGCAAGAGTTACGAGAGGCCAAAACCCACATACGTGTCACAGTAAGAGCAGGAGGATAAAGTAGTAATGTGATTATTCAAAATAAAACATGTCTAAACACTTGTTGGCACTAAGAATGCTCTTTTATTACAGTCTATATCTCCAGGTTTAGTGGAGACGGAGTTAACATATCGGCTCTTTAGTCAAAACCCAGAAAAGGCTGCTGCTACCTATAAAAGCATAAAGGTATAGACAAATCCTGTTTCTTGTCTACAGAGCATGCTGTAGGTCATTGTTTACCTTTATTAATTTAAAAATCATATTTACAGTGTCTGCAAGCAGCTGACATTGCAAACGCAGTGGTGTATGTCTTGAGTGCTCCTCCTCATGTTCAAGTAAGCATCATTCATCACTGGAGAAACTACTGTGCTGTTGATGTCTGCTGACTTTCTGACATTGGCCAAACCATAAACTTTTTTAGAAATAGAAAATTGACTTTCCTCTGCTCTCTGTAGGTTGGTGACATTCAGATGAGGCCTGTGGAGCAGCTGACATAAACTGAACAGAGAAACAGAATGAAGCATCTCTGACATAACTTACGACCACCGGTTTGTCAAATATAATCTTATGTTGTAAATAATAATTGTCAAGCCTTTAAATGTTTTTAAATGCATTTTGTAAAAACACAAAACACTGTTCTGTTTCATCATGATGTTTACATTTTTCTTTGTAGTGTCTGAAGTGATTTAATGTAGCTACTATTGTTAACTATCTTGAGACAGAATACTTTAGGTGTTTAATAACTCTTTCTGGTTTTATATTTAAAAGGTGGCAACTATAAAACAGAGAGTCGATAAAACAGAAACTAAAAAGTCACTTTTTATTACTTGTCAAACATGACTTTATATTGGAACTTGAATATCCATATTTTATATTTTAAAGATATAGGGCTAGAGGGATTTCCTCACCATCAAATTGCTCAAAGCCTGTACGTATTTCTTTCAGCTGTTAGAGATATTCTGAAGAATGATGGTAACCAAATAGTTAACGGTAGCCATACACTTCCCCATGTAACAGAGGCCAGCGAGTAGGTGCTGTAAACCTCACTCCCCTGATCTCAAGAGACACGCTAGTGGCTGCAGCCTTTAGCCTCCTTGTTAGTGTGCCCACCTCCCACACCCGAGAGCTGGGTTCGAGACCGATCGGCTGCTCAGCAAGTGAGTGGGACCCGTTACACATATATGGAAGAAAAAAAAGAAAAAAGAAACATGTAGATGGTAAGTAAATGATGACAGAATTTTTATTTTTAGGTGAACTATCCCTCTAAAAAGTCCTAAAGTATTGACCCAGACAGAAAGTGGAGACTGGTCGTTTTGGGGTCATTTCAAACACGAGTAACCGTTGTTACTTAGAATAGAATTCACTGCAAGAATATCTAAACACGCCATAAGTGTTTTACAGGTGCATCTCAATAAATTAGAATGTTGTGGAAAAGTTAATTTATTTCAGTAATTCAACTCAAATTGTGAAACTCGTGTATTAAATAAATTCAATGCACACAGATTGAAATAGTTTAAGTCTTTGGTTCTTTTAATTGTGATGATTTTGGCTCACATTTAACAAAAACCCACCAATTCACACTCAACAAATTAGAATACTTCATAAGACCAATAAAAACAAGTTTTTAGTTCATTTTTGGCCTTCTGGAAAGTATGTTGTTACGTCCTGTGACATAATTGGTGCTGTTCTGGGGTCAGTTAGGAGTTTTCTGTATGTTTATTCTTTTCTTTTCTCTTTCCTGTGCCGTTGCTCTTAATAGGAGTTGATTACTGGCACCTGATACTCGTTTGCTGGTGACCAACTTCTCATTCATTTGCTTCTTCAGAGAGGAAACCAGCTATAAAAGTCACCAAGAAAGCACAGTTGAGAAGAGAGAGGAAAGGAGGAAGCTGGAGCCATCACTCGCTCGCTCCCGCTCCATGGACCTTCTCTGCAGCCCCAGACAAGTGTTGTTTTTTGGTGTTTGTTAACTGATACTTAATGTCAGTCTGCTGGTCAATCTATAGCTATTGGCACTTAGTGTAAAACTATCACAAAAATACTGCTATTTTCACTTAGTGTAATTGCTATCTGCACTCAGGGGCATAGATCACGTGGAGGGCATTTACATAGCAGCAATACAAATGGTTGAGAATAATTCATATATTACTGATTATTAAGGGATTATTAAATGGAGTCATGTTAATGTTATGAGACTGAGTTTGAGTTTAGGAGCCTGATGGCCTGGGGGAAGAAGCTCCTCAGGGGCGTAGCCATCATTTCAGAAGTGAGGGGGGCAGAAATTATACATATATGTATGTTATATAAATGTATTATATATATATATATAATATATAAAATATATATACACACTCACTGGCCACTTTATTAGGTACACCTGCTCAATTGCTTGTTAACACAAATTGCTAATCAGCCAATCACATGGCAGCAACTCAATGCATTTAGGCATCTAGATGTGGTGAAGACGACTTGCTGAAGTTCAAACCGAGCATCAGAATGGGGAAGGAAGGGGATTTAAGTGACTTTGAACGTGGAATGGTTGTTGGTGTCCCAGACGGACTGCTCTGAGTATTTCAAAAACTACTGATCTATTGGGATTTTCACGTACAACCATATCTAGGGTTACAGAGAATGGTCCGAAAAAGAGAAAATTATCCAGTGAGCGGCAGTTGTGTGGATGAAAATGCCTTGTTGATGTCAGAGGTCAGAGGAGAATGGGCAGACTGGTTAGAGATGAGAGAAAGGCAACAGTAACTCAAATAACCACTCGTTACAAACCAAGGTATGCAGAACACATCATCTCTGAACGCACAACACGTCGATACCTGAAGCAGATGGACTACAGCAGCAGAAGACCACACCGGGTGCTGCTCCTGTCAGCTGAGAACAGGAAACGGAGGTTTACAATTCACACAGGCTCACCAAAACTGGACAATAGAGGATTGGAAAAACGTTGCCTGGTCTGATGAGTCTCGATTTCTGCTTCGACATTCAGATGATAGGGTCAGAATTTGCCTTTAAGAACATGAAAGCATGGATCCATCCTGCCTGTCTCAACGGTTCAGGCTGGTGGTGGTGTGTAATGGTGTGGGGATATTTTTCTTGGCACACTTTGGGACCGTTAGTACCAATTGAGCATCGTTTAACACCACAGCCTATACCTGAGTATTGTTGCTAACCATGTCCATCCATTTATGACTACAGTGTACCCATCTTTATGGCTACTTCCAGCAGGATAATGCACCATGTCACAAAGCTCAAACAACTCAGACTGGTTTCTTGAACATGAAAATGAGTTCACTTTACTCAAATGGGCTCCACAGACAACCCAGATCTCAATCCAATAAAGCATATATTATATTATTATTATTAATATTAAAACAGTTGAGTAAATTGTTTCAGGATTCTTTGATGAATAGAAAGATCCCAAATTCAGCATTTATCTGAAATAAAAAGCCTTTGTAACATTATATACTACTATACCATTCAAAAGCTTTGAGTCAGTATAATTTATTTGGGAAAATAAATTATAGATATTAATATTTCTATTTAGCAAGGATGCTTTAAATTGATGAAAAGTGATGATAAATATATGAAGAGTTCAGATGCAAAAGCCTCTAAGTGGCATTTTAAATTTTATTCTAAAATTAGCATCTTTCTCAGGCTCCTATGTTTATGTTTATGGTCAGTTTTTTCACTTTAATGACAACGAAAGGAACCTATCTCGTTTGGCATTGAAGTGAAATTACTGAACCTACACATAGCAGTTTGATAAAATGCCCATTTTAGAAGAAAATGTAAAATGGCATTTAAGCTTCTTTATCTGAACTCTTCACATTTTACAATGTTAAAAAAGATTTCTGTTTCAGGTGTTTCACGTGTGTTTATTTATTATAGAGGAATAGTGAGATGTTTGTGTACTATAAACTCTATAAGGAACCGATTTCTCCTACGATCTCGACACATCGGTGTGTAAAAAAAAAAATGGCAGTCCCCGGAGTTGAGGCTGTGCACGAGAAGGCAAGAAGCGTGCGTCCTTTTTTTAATATAATTTTTATTTGGAACGAACGTCCTCCTCCTCTGCTGGCCAGTCGAACGCTCTTGCTACAACATCAACAAGCTCGAGACTGAGGTGGCGAATCCTTGGTATCTGTTGCATTGACACTAACAACATATTATACCCTGTATAATTTATTATGTGACGAATAAAGAAACCTTGAACCTTGAACATCTAATTCCTCAGAATCAGTTAGTTGACGTGTCTGTGCCTCAATCGGGGTGGAAGAAACCGCAGCGCGTGCTTCCCAACCCTGATAAGAGGCACTGGACCTGTCAGGTGAAGGTAGACATAAGGCTGTGCTCGTCCCTAACCCCACTTACAGATCCATTCGCGAACCCCAGGACTGTAGCCTCCACTGTGCCTCGGCAACAGCGGAACCAGAGCCCCGGGGAATGTGAGCCCTGAGCGTCCTCTTGTGAAAGAATGCCAGGCGGGATCGGAGTGTCCGCAAGGGAAGCACATCGCAGTGCTCACAGCCAGTGCTCTCGAGCGCTGACTGTGCATGCTCCTCTCCCAAACAGGCAACACAAAGAATGTGTGTATCCCCACCCGTTTAGATAACGCGGGCAGGGAAGAACGCACATTCTAAAAGCTTGTTGTTGCTTGTTCGCCATATCTGTTCTCTTTGTATTAAAGTAATGACAGACAACACCAAATAGGACAGACAATTTCACACAGAGGGCTTGTGAAGACACAAAAAGCTAATGACAGCTTCGTTTGGGCAGGGTTTATAGCTTCCTGGTTCGTGACGTCACCCGCTCTGACGTCCCATTACACCTTGGGTTGATTTCACATGTGCTTCAAGACTTATCACGCAAAGCGTTCCCCAAAGCATCTCTGACGCAATGGAGTTCCCTTGAAAGGGAAAATTTATTTTCATAAAATATATTTCAAAATGTTTCTGTTTTGCTGTACTTTGGATCAAATAAATGTAGGCTTGGTGAAAAGATGAGACCTTTAAAAAAACTTAATTTCTAGCGTTTTATTGGCTTAGAAATCAGATACACTGCTGGACAATAACCAATAATAATGATTTGTTTATGTACTACAAATGCTTTTTTTATCACATAATAAGGCAGAATTGTTTCTATACTCTAATAAATGCCTTATCAATTAACACTGCATCATTTATATACTTTATTACCTGGAGATGACTTGAAAAAACACAAATAAACCATATATTGTCGCAATCGCATGTTCAATGTCTTCATATTTCCAACCTTTTCTGTTTTTCTGTAAAAATAACTGCTTTCATACAGCATAGCTGGACACATTTGTCCATATTAGGAGTTTCCTGGTACAGCTTTCTGAGCGAAAGCGCCCTCCGTCTTCGAGTATGAATGAAACATACACTGCATGTAATGAGTGTTTAGTGCTTCTTGATGTTCATCTCGCCTTATTCTGGGTCCGAATAAAACATCAGGTCATGCACGACTGTCTCTTTGAATTTAAATCTATATTTATTCACACCAGCTCTTGAAAACCTCTATGTGAACACACTTGCCCAAAAAAGTGCAGGGGACCAATTTACGTGATATTAAAAGTGACACGTCCCCTATGCCCGGCTATTTGCACTTAGTGTAAATAGCATCTATAGCTAAGAAAATATGTTATTTTCTCTTAGTGTAAATAGTATATAATTGCTCTTTACACTGTGTAAATAAGTTAGACTTAGTGTAAATAGCCGTTGCCATTAAAAAACCAGGGCCTCTGATGCAGCATATAGCTAGTAGAGTAGAAAGTGCATTGCTATTGGCTAGTTTGTCAGGGAGTGTTCGTTTACAGAGGGGATTGCAGTGAAGATCACTGGCAGCATATCTTCTGTAAGAGTGTGTGAACTTGTAATGGATTGCTGGAAAGGCAGGGTTGCTCTGGTCACTGGAGCTTCAGTGGGAATCGGAGCTGCAATCGCAAAATCTCTTGTCCAGCATGGCATGAAGGTGGTCGGCTGTGCCAGAAATGTGGAGCAAATTCAGGTAATTATACAGCTATGAGGAATACATCGGCAAATACTGCTAAAAAAAAATAAAATAAATCATGTGAGGAGATCGCAGGTAATTTATGTAGCACTTTGCAAGAAACACGAGCAAACTGTTTATACAGAGATAGTCCACAGCCTGTATTGGTCACTATTGATTTAGTATAACTGAATAATAGTCTGTGAAATCTGTATGTTTTCTTGGAAAACAAAAGGGGGCATTTAATTAAGTCAGTTTTTGAGATTTTTAGGCCATCTCAAGCAAGTGTTTTGGATGGAAACGTCTGCTACAAAAAAAGTTAATGTAAATAATGTGTCTTTAAGCTGTGAACAAAGCGTCTATCCTTCTGTAGCAAAAATATACAAATTATTAAATAAATAGTATACAAAAAATGTAAATTCTGTCAATGTTTACTTCCCCTCAAGTTGTTCTTAACAATATTTTGTTGAACATGAACGAAGGATATGGGTTACAACGTTGTTTGATGGACCCCATTGACTTTATTGTAAGGAGAAAAAAAAACAGTCAAATGGTCTATCAACTGTTTGGTTACACACGTTTCAAAATATGTTCAGCTAAAGAAAGAAACCTATGTTAAACTTTAGGGGGAGTAAATGATGACAGAATTTTCATTTTGGAGTGAACTATCCCAAACAAGAATGATGCTGTGTGTATATTGCATTCTGACAAATTATGATACAAGAGCAGTGTATACATTTTTTTATATCCCTCTTTAATCATTTTATATCCCTCTGCCAATTGTTTTTGAGCTTTGTACACTTCATCAAATGTAAATCTCAAAGTACTCTTTCCTTTCACAGAAATTGGCAGCAGAATGTGTCAGTAGTGGATTCAGTGGCACTCTGATCCCATATAAATGTGATCTGTCTGTAGAGGACGACATGTTATCCATGTTCTCCTGGATCAAAGTTCAACATCAGGGCATTGACGTGTGCATTAATAATGCTGGTTTGGCTCTCCCAGAGCCTCTATTGAGCGGCAAAACCAGTGGCTGGAGGACTATGATGGATGTATGTAACTCAAATAAGCAGTTTTCCTTATCTAACATGCAGAATGAGTCATGGCCAAATGGTCACATTTTGCAGGTGAATGTCTTTGCCCTGTCTGTGTGCACCCGTGAGGCTTACCAGTCCATGAAAGAAAGAAAAGTTGATGATGGTCATATCATTAATATCAACAGGTACAGGTGTATTTTATTGCACCTTTGTTCTGTGTACACCTTTTCCTGTCTATGTTCAGACACAAAAGCATTCAATGTCTTAAAATACATGTTTTTAGTATTTGTGGACACCGGGTCATCAACAATGCTGATACACACTTCTACACTGCCAGCAAATATGCAGTGACGGCTCTCACAGAAGGTTTGAGGCAAGAGTTACGAGAGGCCAAAACCCACATACGTGCCACAGTAAGAGCAGGAGGATCAAGATGTGCTTCAGTTGAACACTTTATTTATGTAATATGATTACTGCATGTCCTATTGCAAGACTTGATGGTACTAAGTGTGCTCTTTCCTTAACAGTGTATTTCTCCTGGTTTAGTGGAGACAGAATTTGCCTACCGGCTCTTTAGCGAAAACCCAGAAATAGCTGTTGCTGCCTACAAAAGTGTAAAGGTATAAACAAATTCTGATTCCTTACTATTCAATATGTTGAAGGTCATAATTTTTGTGTTTAAATATCATATTTACAGTGCCTACAAGCAGTTGACCTCGCAAATGCAGTGGTGTATGTCCTGAGTGCTCCTCCTCATGTTCAAGTAAGCATCATCCATCATGTTTACTGTCATTTAATCAGTGTTTGGATTATGAGATGAATGGGATATTTTGGTGAAAATAATTTGTCAGAGATTAGAACAATTGCTGTTCTTTGTTGGTTTATATTGATGTGGAATCAATTTGAGCAGCTTAGGAAAATATCTGCTTTGTATTTTTTAGGCGATATCGTGATTTAATGGCTGAATTGTTTAATATAATAGTTTTTTTCCCTTCCTTTTGTGTAGATTGGTGACATTGAGATCACGCCAGTGGAGCAGGCGATGTAACGGGATCAATCATCTCAACACACTGTGACAGGGATGAAGTACAGAATTTGAAGTACAAAAAAATGTAAATATAAAATAATTATTGTTCAATTTTCTAGTACATTTATAAATAGTAGTACATTTACTGTACTATATTTATTATTAAATTAGTGTTCCTGTGGCTCAGTGGTAGAGCATTGCGTTAGCACTGCAAATGTTGTGGGTTCAATTCCCAGGGAACACACATACTGACAAAAAAAATTATAATCTGAATGTACTGTAAGTCGCTTTGGATAAAAGCGTCTGCTAAATGCGTAAATGTAAATGTATTATACAATTTACTAGACAGACAAACATTTTGATTTTTAGACAAAGTAATTACTAATATACTAAATACTCTTGGTGCTGTTTTACTTAAATATTTTAAAAAAGCCTTACAAAATGTGGAATGACTGTCATTTATTTTGCTTTACTTCATATTGATAAACAGTGTTTTATGACATACTTATATGATGCTTTTGTGTTATTTTGGAGCTTGACGGCTTTAATCCTTATTCACTTTAATTATAAGAACAGCAAGGATATTCTTCAAACATTTACCTCAGTTTCATGGATAAAAGAAAATCATGTGCTTTTAAACTGATATTTTTGAATTGCCAGTATATCCATGCTGGTATATCCATAACTAGACCCAGTTTTCACTTTTGATACATTTGTATTTATTGTTTTATTCCTAAAGTGTGGGTGTGTGAGGAAATTACCAAATTGTTCTTCTGGTTTTTCTGGTTGCCTCTGAAATCAAGGGGGAAATCTATTGAATATTGAAACGTAAACTACTGTCATCGTTATGCCAAGAGTGGAAAACAATAGCTTAATAAATTATCTTGTCAAGCATGGTTGAGGTTATTAAAAGAGTCTTACACCTTGTTTTCCTCCAAAAACATAGCATAATAATGAAATGTATTAAAAAACAAGTGTTACCTTTCTGTGTATTTATAGTATAAATGATAATTATTCAACTGATTTTTGCACTTGCTTTCAGTTTAAGACTCTAGCTGCTTACGGCTCAATGTTTCCTCCTCATGCATGGCTGGAATCTCAAGAAAAACTGCCTAGCAACCAGAAATGTTCAGCCCTGAGTATAAAATGGGTTTAGGCTGCGAGGGAAGCATTGTTTGCCATTCAAATATTCTGCTTAAAAAGTTAAAGCTCATTAAAATGACCTTGCTTTAAACCAAACACAGTCAGATTAGTTATTTAGCCACTTTTCATACTTTTTTACCCCCTTGACATTCATTGGAGTTCCTCTGTGGTCTTAGATGACCTGACACGTCTCGTCTCAGCATGCGGACAGAATGGGCAGTTACTCAGCAAAAGCCTCTTGTTCTCATGGGAACACGATCCCGCCCTCTTAACCCCATCTCCATGACCGCAACAGCACGAAACGCTGCAGAATCAATCACAAATAGTCTTTTATGCTTTGTAAGTGAGACTATTGTACTGTTTTTGGAATGTATATTATTTCATAACGTCTACACCCTCTGAATTCTGATTATTATTCAATGTCTGGGACCAGAGAGCTCCATATTGTTTTCACACACTTATTCTGAAACTGCTGAGTACAGCGGGGTCACGAGAGGAAGATGGAGTGATGCAAAATGGTGTGATGTTCGGCTCAGGCCATAATATGAATAAATTTGTGTGTTCCCTCATTTGAATAAAGGAAATCCCAGACTGGGCTCCCTTGTAGTGTACTGTATATTCCAAGAGAACATGTTTGAAAACCCTGTTGAAACGTATTTTCAGTGGCCCCAATTTAACAGTTCAAGTCCTGATTAGGAGGTCAGATTCCCATAATTCACACACTGATTAATGATGCATGCCCAAACCTCTTTATTAAGTAATTCCTACTTAATATGCATTATTGTAACACCATAGCTTGAATCCGAACTTCAGGCTGCGATTCTGCAAAGGCCTTGCTTTCTAACAAGAACATGTGAGGGTCAGCTGATAGGAGATTTGAGTCCAGTGTTACAATACTCATTTAATGTCGGACGGTGGGTGAACTACATAAAGCAGATTATCCTTTGAGAAGAATGTGACCCGTTCTGCTTACGTCCACTGGCAAAGGCCTAAAAAGGCCAAAGTCTGTGCTAGAACAAAGACTATCATAAATGGACTGGTGTAAATAATCAGGTTACCTGGAGGAAAACTTATGTATTTAATGTTATGATGCTATAATGTTTAATTTAAAAGCCCAAAATGCAGCAGGTTCACCAGACCCATGGACACTAGCTGAGTAACAATAATATATACCACACAAGGGTTAATGGTATTTGATGATTTGTTAATGTGCATTCATTATACTTTCAAGAAAACATTTGCAATGGATTTGTAAAAGCTGTTTTATTCATATTTTGACCAGCAGGCGTCACCAGTTTGTGGTGTTTTCAGCGCTTCGAAACAGTGAATCATTTTGGGAAGCAAATTGATTCTAAGCTTCAACAGAGGTTCGTTTCTCCCATAAACCGAGTCAGGGATTCATTTAATTCACCACTCTTTGGCATCTTGACGTGCACGTTGCTATTTTTGTTAGAGATTTTTAAATAAGTATTTTTTGTTGTTGTTGCAAAAGTACCACAATAGTACCACATTTTAGTTTGTGAACTTTTTTTTTAAGTCAACCCAAATATATTTGTGATAAATATATATTGTTTTTGTATGTGTGTTGGTAAAAACTGTTGAAAAATCACATGTATTTGTTTGGCTATTAAGTAACTTTCACTGTACCAGTAAAGAACAATGCTCCATAATTTCGTATTCACAGTTCACTCATTGGTTTTGAAAGAAATGGATCTTGAGTTCAGTGAGACAGTGAGTTGCTGAAACTGCTCTGACACTAAACCAATTTAAATAAAGAGTTTTACTTTTTGTTCAGGTGAATGTCATTGGCCTGTCAGTGTGTACTCGTGAGACTTACCAGTCCATGAAAGAAAGAAATATTGATGATGCTCATATCATTAATATTAACAGGTACAGGAACGTTTTATTAGACTTTTTAGCCTGTATTCAGATTACAGCCTGTGCCAAGTAAACAAAACATTTAATATACTTATTTGTTTTAGCATGAGTGGACACCGAGTCGTCAACAATGCTGATACACACTTCTACACTGCCAGCAAATATGCAGTGACGGCTCTCACAGAAGGTTTGAGGCAAGAGTTACGAGAGGCCAAAACCCACATACGTGCCACAGTAAGAGCAGGAGGATCAAGAAGTGCTTCTGGTAAACACTTTATTTATGAAATATGATTACGGTATGTCCTATTGCAAGACTTGGCACAAAGTGTAGGCTCTTTCTTTCTTTGACAGTATATTTCTCCTGGTTTATTAGAGACAGAATTTGCTGGCTCTTTAGGGAAAACCAAGAAAAGGCTGCTGCTACTTATAAAAGTGTAAAGGTATAGACAAATTCGGATTCCTTTCTATACAGTATTGTAGATCATCATTTACATGTTTAAATATCATATTTACAGTGCCTGCCAGCAGCTGACATCGCAAACGCAGTGGTGTACAGGTGAATCTCAATAAATTAGAATGTAGTGGAAAACTTCATTTATTTCAGTAATTCAACTCAAATTGTGAAACTCGTGTATTAAATAAATTCAATGCACACAGACTGAAGTAGTTTAAGTCTTTGGTTATTTTAATTGTGATGATTTTGGCCCACATTTAACAAAAGCCCATCAATTTACTATCTCAACAAATTAGAACATGGTGACATGCCAATCAGCTAATCAACTCAAAACACCTGCAAATGTATCCTGAGCCTTCAAAATGGTCTCTCAGTTTGGTTAACTAGGCTACACAATCATGGGGAAGACTGCTGATCTGACAGTTGTCCAGAAGACAATCATTGACACACTTCACAAGGAGGGTAAGCCACAAACATTCATTGCCAAAGAAGCTGGCTGTTCACAGTGTGCTGTGGCTGTTCAAATTTGAGTAGAAGGAAAAAGTGTGGAAGAAAAAGATACACAACCAACCGAGAGCACCGCAGCCTTATGAGGATTGTCAAGTAAAATCGATTCAAGAATTTGGGTGAACTTCGCAAGGAATGGACTGAAGCTGGGGTCAAGGCATCAAGAGCCACCACACACAGACGTGTCAAGGAATTTGGGTACAGTTGTCATCAGAGGCGTCTTACCTGGGCTAAGGAGAAGAAGAACTGGACTGTTGCCCAGTGGTCCAAAGTCCTCTTTTCAGATGAAGCAAGTTTTGTATTTGATTTGAAACCAAGGTCCTACAGTCTGGAGGAAGGATGGAGAAGCTCATAGCCCAAGTCTGTGATGATTTGGGGTGCAATGTCATCTGCTGGTGTTGGTCCATTGCGTTTTTTGAAAACAAACATCACTGCACCTGTTTACCAAGATATTTTGGAGCACTTCATGCTTCCTTCTGCTGACTAGCTTTTTAAAGATGCTGATTTCATTTTCCAGCAGGATTGGCACTGCCCACTACTGCCAAAAGCACCAAAAGTTGGTTAAATGACCATGGTGTTGGTGTGCTTGACTGCCAGCAAACTCACCAAACTGAACCCCAAGAGAATCTCTCTTGTCAAGAGGAAAATGAGAAACAAGACCCAAAAAATGCAATGAGCTGAGGCCACTGTCAAAGAACCTGGGCTTCCATACCACCTCAGCAGTGCCACAAACTGATCATCTCCATGCCACGCCAAATTGAGGCAGTAATTAAAGCAAAAGGAGCCCCTACCAAGTATTGAGATAGAAATTTAGGAACGTGATGCTTTGAAACTAAAAGGACTAGCAGAAGTGATATTCGTAGCAACAACGGTCAAATGCGTTTTACTGAACTAAATAGACATTTATTAGAATGCATGTAAAACTACGTGTGAGACGTTTATCACATTACAAGGCAGATGTTTCCCAGATCTTTAGCAGACATCTTAGGTGTACTTATGCTGCAATACGTCTTTCATTTGTAAATGCAGACATCAAATAGACATCTCTGAGATGTACATGTGCAATTAGGTTGAGTTTTACTCTCAGGTGCTGGTGCCACCTCCTAGAACTTAATGGCACTGGTGCCCTCAAATGTTAGTCTGGAGCCCTACGATGGTTTCTCGAAGTCAGAAAAGTTATAACAACGTTAGAAGAATGTTGTCCATGGTATATTTTACCTGGTATATACATGGTATACTGCAAAACAATAAGAAATGCAGCGAATATCGCACATTTTGAGAAAAGCCGCAGCAAAATCAGAAAAAAGTCCCGCGAAATCCTGGAGGGTGACATTCAGGTGAGGCCTGTGGAGCAGCCAACATAAACTGAACAGAGAAACAGGATCTCTGACATCTTTATCATTTTAATAGCTCATGAGTGGCATAATATGAAATGCAAAGCTGACAAAAGTCTGCACTCCAAATCTTTGAAATGCAAATAGCAAGAACACGAACACTGCTCTGTCTGATCATGAAGTTTACATATTTATAATTATTATAATGACTATTATTGTACATGTTGTAAAAAAGAAAAGATCAAATTAGTATTAGAGAAATAATTTAATAAGCACCAGTGGTATTGAGTAATGTATTTTGCTTGGGATCATAGTGATTGAGTGAACATTTACAGATAAACATAAATATTTTGAAATATGTTAAGGAAATTTGATACTTTATTAGTTTTTATTCAGTGCTGTGCTTGCAGTTTTGAACTGTAATGATTTTAAAATGAGGGAATTATGTTGTGCTTATCTTTTCTTGTTTGCGATAAAACTATCAAATAGCTCCTTTTCAAGTCAAGGAGAAACAAAAATGATCATATCACACAAACATGGATGAGGACTTAAAGTATGTTTCAGACACCAAATAAATGAATTGGCAACTGCTTTTATAAAAAAAAAACTGATGTGATGTATGAATTTACATAATGAAGCCCACCAATAATGTAATGACATTACAGGAACCTCTAAATATTTTAGTGCATAAAAACGGAATACAGTTAGCATTAAGGTTTCAGGCAAAATTGTATAATTTCCATATTCTGTATCGAATATTAATATTCATGCTAAATTTACTTGCATTTCGAATAGAATTTTGGAAACGTGACGCTTCGAAATTAAAAGGACTTGCAGAAGTGATATTCGCAGCAACAACGGTCAAACGCGTTTTACTGAACTGAATTTTACTGTTACACTGGAAAAGAACATAATAGCAAGCTATTTCTCAATCATTTCTTGTGACAGCAAACCTCTCGGAGGAACTGACAGGATTCAGGTGCGCTGATGTAGCACACTCGGGCGTGCATCGCTATTGGTTAGATGAAGAGCTATACATTGACAGAAGGAGATGCAGTGAAGATCACTGGCAGCATATCTTCTGTAAGAGTTGTGTGAACTTGTAATGGATCGCTGGAAAGGCAGGGTTGCTCTGGTCACTGGAGCTTCAGTGGGAATCGGAGCTGCAATCGCAAAATCTCTTGTCCAGCATGGCATGAAGGTGGTCGGCTGTGCCAGAAATGTGGAGCAAATTCAGGTAATTTGCTGTATTCATTTGTAGCAGAGGAATAAATATTTTCCTAAGATCCTGCCAGGAACAAAATTAATACGCCTAGGACAAAACACAGACAGAAAAAATGAAAATGCCTGTTTAGTGATAAACTAAAGTTTGTGTTGGTCACCACATTCATTATAAGTTGCTTTACTTGACTGCACCTTGTGAAATTCACCATACTTCTAATACTTTTGTCTATTGAAATTCTGTTTACCTTTTATTTATATGCCAGTATATGCTTTAAATAGCCATGGAGAAAAATGGCAGCATGCACATTAATTCTCATTTAATGTTTCAAGCAACAATAAGTTGTAAAGTTTAGGAAGAATACAAGCGTGAGTAAATGGTGTCAGAAATTACTGTCATCCTTTACTCAACTTGAAATCTCTGTTTGATCTCATATTAATAATGCAATCTTAAAGTTTGAAATGCCTTACAATTTCATCTTTCTTCGTGTCACAGGGAACAATGTGTTCAGGGCAAAGTTCTAAATATTGGTATAATATTTAACTTAATTATACCAATGTGGCAGTGGCAGTTTCGACACTTGGTCAGCCATTACTTGCTGTCTTGCTGCCAGTTTTGTTTTGAGCTTTGTACCCTTCATGAAATGCTAATCTCAAAGTACTCTTTCCTTTCACAGAAATTGGCAGCAGAATGTGTCAGTAATGGATTCAGTGGCATTCTGATCCCATATAAATGTGATCTATCTTAGAGGACGACATGTTAACCATGTTCTCCTGGATCAAAGTTCAACATCGTGCATGACGGTGCATTAAAAATGCTGGTTTGGCTCTCCAGAGCCTCTAATGAGCGGCAAAACCATGGCTAGGACTATGATGGATGTATGTGAATCACAGAATAAATACATATGCATTTCTGTTCTGAAAACATGCATCTGGAGATTGTGTGATTGTAGTAGTCTTCTAATTTTTCAGGTGAATGTCATTGCCTTGTCAGTGTGCGGCCGTGAAGCTTACCAGTCCATGAAAGAAAGAAAAGTTGATGATGGTCATATCATTAATATTAATGGGTACAGTAATGTTTTATTTTTAGACATATTTATTTTGCTACCTATGCCATGCACCAAGCAATTCAATATCTTTAAATATCTTACTGTTTTAGTATGTGTGGACATCGTGTCCTCCACAATGGTGATTTACACTTCTACACTGCTACCAAATATGCAGTGACGGCTCTCACAGAAGGTCTCCGGCAAGAGTTACGAGAGGCCAAAACCCACATACGTGTCACAGTAAGAGCAGGAGGATAAAGTAGTAATATGATTATTAAAAATAAAACATGTCTAAACACTTGTTGGCACTAAGAATGCTCTTTTATTACAGTCTATATCTCCAGGTTTAGTGGAGACGGAGTTAACATATCGGCTCTTTAGTCAAAACCCAGAAAAGGCTGCTGCTACCTATAAAAGCATGAAGGTATAGACAAATCCTGTTTCTTGTCTACATGTTTTCGGTCATTGTTTACCTTTTTAAATCAAAAAATCATATTTACAGTGCCTGCAAGCTGCTGACATCGCAAACGCAGTGGTGTATGTCTTGAGTGCTCCTCCTCATGTTCAAGTAAGCATCATTCATCACTGGAGAAACTATTGCGCTGTTGATGTCTGCTGACTTTCTGACATTGGCCAAACCATGAGCTTTTTTAGAAATAGAAAATTGACTTTCCTTTGCTTTCTGTAGGTTGGTGACATTCAGATGAGGCCTGTGGAGCAGCTGACATAAATGAACAGAGAAACAGAATGAAGCATCTCTGACATAACTTACAACCACCGGTTTGTCAAATATAATCTTATGTTGTAAATAATAATTGTCAAGCCTTTAAATGTTTTGAAATGCATTTAGTAAAAACACAAAACACTATTCTGTTTCATCATGATGTTTACATTTTTCATTGTAGTGACTGAAGTGGTTTAATGTAGCTACTATTGTTAACTATCTTGAGACAGAATACTTTAGGTGCTTAATAGCTCTTTCTGGTTTTATGTTTACAAAGTACATACCTACGGTGGCCAGAGAGCTCAACACGCTGCAACTTCAGAAAACACATGCAAATAGAAAAAGCACCAGCAAATCAAGAAAACATTTTCATCATTTTGACAGCAGATGGTGCAAATGCTCACAACACAAACAAATAAAGAAACACTGCAAATGCTCACAACACAACCAAATACAATGTATTTGCAGCGCGTTTCTTTTTTGGTTGTGTTGTGAGCATTTGCAGCGTGTGCGTTGTAAAATTGAGGAAGTTCCTTAATTTGCAGGTGTTTTTTCTATTTGCAGCGCGTTAAGCTCTCTCGGCCACCGTATATACCACTATAAAATATAGAGTTGATATAATAGAAACTACACCGTCACTTTTTATTACTTGCCAAACATGACTTTATATTGGAACCTGAATATCCATATTTTAAAGATATAGGGCTAGAGGGATTTCCTCACCCTCAAATTGCTCCAAACCTGTACGTATTTCTTTCAGCTGTTAGAGATATTCTGAAGAATGTTGGTGACCAAATAGTTAACGGAAGCCATTGACTTCCATATATGAAAAAACAACCTGTTAGTTTACCAACATTCTTTAGTGTTCAGCACATGAAAGAAGCTCATACAGGTTTGAAACAAGTTGATGGTAAGTAAATTATGACAGATTTTTTTTATTTAAGGTGAACTAACCTTTAAAGAGTTCTTAACTAGCCTAATAACCCAAAGGCAAAGTGGAGACTGGACGTTTTAGGGTCATTTCAAAATTACCGTGCAAAAAAAGTTGAACAAATTTAAAAGTTTGAGGCAACCAGCTTCAGTAGATTTTTGAGTTTCTCAATTTATTTTTGTAGGAGATTTTTGAGTTCTCTGAACTTTTAAGTTTTATAAACTTAAAACAACAAGTTGAGAAACCTAAAAATCTGCTAAAGCAGCATGGTTGCCTTAATGTTTTTTGTTCTCTCAAATTTAGATTTTTTACCTAACCATTGTCACTCAGAATTCACTGCAAGAAAAGGGTGAAGTCAGCTAAAATGGGCCACACTTTGGTAAATGACTTATAATACAATCAAATAAGCTATGCATGAGATCCAATGATATTTTTATAAATTAGCATGGGTCTTTTAAATATGTTCACAATTATACTTTTTCACATTTAATATAATACAGGTGCTGGTCATATAATTAGAATATCATCAAAAAGTTGATTTATTTCACTAATTCCATTCAAAAAGTGAAACTTGTATAATGTATACATTCATTCCACACATACTGATATATTTCAAGTGTTTATTTATTTTAATTTGATGATTATAAGTGACAACTAATGAAAAACCCCAAAATCAGTATCTCCGAAAATTAGAATATTGTGAAAAGGTTCAATATTGAAGACACCTGGTGCCACACTCTAATCAGCTAATTAACTCAAAACACCTGCAAAGGCCTTTTAAATGTCTCTCAGTCTAGTTCTGTAGGCTACACAATCATGGGGAAGACTGCTGACTTGAAAGTTGTCCAAAAGACGACCATTGACACCTTGCACAAGGAGGGCAAGACACAAAAGGTCATTGCAAAAGAGGCTGGCTGTTCACAGAGCTCTGTGTCCAAGCACATTAATAGAGAGGCGAAGGGAAGGAAAAGATGTGGTAGAAAAAAGTGTACAAGCAATAGGGATAACTGCACCCTGGACAGGATTGTGAAACAAAACCCATTCAAAAATGTGGGGGATTCACAAAGAGTGGACTGCAGCTGGAGTCAGTGCTTCAAGAACCACTACGCACAGACGTATGAATGACATGGGTTTCAGCTGTCGCATTCCTTGTGTCAAGCCACTCTTGAACAACAGACAGCGTCAGAAGCATCTCGCCTGGGCTAAAGACAAAAAGGACTGGGCTGCTGCTGAGTGGTCCAAAGTTATGTTCACTGATGAAAGTAAATTTTGCATTTCCTTTGGAAATCAGGATCCCAGAGTCTGGAGGAAAAGAGGAGAGGCACAGAATCCACGTTGCTTGAGGTCCAGTGTAAAGTTTCCACAGTCAGTGATGGTTTGGGGTGCCATGTCATCTGCTGGTGTTGGTCCACTGTGTTTTCTGAGGTCCAAGGTCAACACAGCCGTATACCAGGAAGTTTTAGAGCACTTCATGCTTCCTGCTGCTGACCAACTTTATGGAGATGCAGATTTAATTTCCAACAGGACTTGGCACCTGCACACAGTGCCAAAGCTACCAGTACCTGGTTTTAAGGACCATGGTATCCCTGTCTTAATTGGCCAGCAAACTCGCCTGACCTTAACCCCATAGAAAATCTATGGGGTATTGTGAAGAGGAAGATGCGATATGCCAGACCCAACAATGCATGCAGAGAGCTGAAGGCCACTATCAGAGCAACCTGGGCTCTCATAACACCTGAGCAGTGCCACAGACTGATCGACTCCATGCCACGCCGCATTGCTGCAGTAATTCAGGCAAAAGGAGCCCCAACTAAGTATTGCGTGCTGTACATCTCATACTTTTCATGTTCATACTTTTCAGTTGGCCAAGATTTCTAAAAATCCTTTCTTTGTATTGGTCTTAAGTAATATTCAAATTTTCTGAGATACTGAATTTGGGGTTTTCATTAGTTGTCACTTATAATCATCAAAATAAAAAATAAACACATTGAAATATACCAGTCTGTGTGGAATGAATGTATACAATATACAAGTTTCACTTTTTGAATGGAATTATGAAATAAATCAACTTTTGATGATATTCTAATTATATACCAGCACCTGTATATTAAATGTGAAAAAAGTAAATAGTTTTAAAATGATAAGACTTAGAGTATCAGCAGGTAACTTCTTGAGCCACGGCAGAACATTCAGGTAAAATGGGCCAGGTAATTTCAAAGTAAATCGTTTTATTTTTAACAGTAAATTGACTCAATTGTCTTTAGTGTGACATTGCAACAACACTATACATGTATTTCTTTAAATCAAAAGTTGAACAAATATTTAATTAAACAATGAACTGATCATGTTGTATAGGTGTGTGTGTGTGTTTCTGTGCATTGGTGTCTTTTGTGTGCATGTATGTGTGTATGCTTGTCAAATACTAAGGTTAGGACATCTTTGTCAAAAAAAAGAACACAAAAATACTTTAACATTTCCTGTATACTAGGTTTTAACATTGCACCTATTAGATCTTTTGCTGCATTCCCTTCAAAGGCAGTCTTTGTAGATATAATTTATATACATTATTTAATATATTTTTTAAAAGACAGTTAAGATTTTGAATAGATACATATCTGGACCTATAAATCTAATTTTCACCCTCAATTTCTGTGTAAAGGTGTGTGTGTGATTATGCAGCCCATTTTACTGACATCTTAATTTCTTTCTCTTCTCTCTTCCTGTCTCTCTGTTTCCTTTTTTGCTTGTCCTCCTAACACACTGTGCAATGCAATAATAATAAAAAAGACTGTCAAGATTTTGTATGGATACACATCTAGGCCTATAAACCTATTTTCACTCTCAATTTCTGTGTGTGTGTGTGTGTGTGTGTGTGTGTGTGGCATGTTTATGTGGTTTATGAGGACACAAATTTGTATAATGACATGGGTATGACATAGGTATTACAAGGAGAAGGTGATTTATGAGGACATTTTCAGTGTCCCCATAATTTAAAACGCTTATAAATCATACAGAGTGAGTTTTTTTTGAGGGGAAATAGAAATGCACCGTCTCCTGTGAGGGCTAAGTTTAGGTGTAGGGTAGTGTAGGCAATAGCACATACGTTTTGTACAGTATAAAAACCATTACGCCTATGGAAAGTCCCCGTAAACCATAAAAACCAACATGTGTGTGTGTGCATGCAGGCCATTTTAGCTGAAAATTGTGGCCCATTTTAGCTTAACCAACCATTTCTAACTAAAATTACATTTTTCACAAAAATGGAAGTTTCTTTTTTAAATTTTTATTTTTTTATATTGTTGATCTTTGTTGAAAAATTGTTTATAAACCTTTGCTTTGTTGGTAAGCTTTCTTCAAATTGCTTTAGTACCCTTATTAGTGATGAATGAAATGTTCCATGTCAGGCTCACTTAACTTACAATTTCTCTGACAAGCTTCAAATAACACTCTGCCCTGCCCGTTTTAAGAAACTCAGACCAATCTAAATTATTGTTACATGTCAACAAGTGTTGGAGCAACAATGCAAGATCAGTTATTGTGATTGGCTGTAAAAATGTAAAGAGATATGACGCTAAAAACTTATTTGGCCCATTTTACCTGATAGCCCAATTTAGCTGACTACACCCTATCTAAACACGGCAGAAGTGTTTTATTTAGATTTGCTGTTATTTGTTCTTCTTTTTTTTTCATGATAAATCTAAATTATAGCTCTTGCAAATAATTTGGGAAAATCTTGGAATAAAAAATCAGGTGCTCTGATGTAGAGGTCCTCATGGGTACACAAATTAATACCCGAACCCAAAGAGACCTGTAAATGTGCTGCACGGAACAGACCCGGACTCGTATTTTATTTGAAAGTCGGACCTGAGCAGACCCGAGAAATGCCTTAAATGGACCCCCGGACCCGACGCGGTCTCGACCATTATTCAAAAGTTGGACCCAAACCCAGCTGGTAAGATACTAGTTTCAGCCTCAGATTGAAACCACGGAACGTTGGCTAAACGTCTGATGCATATGGCACAATTATCTGGAAACACTTCAGGAGTTTCGAAGTCTTAATCGGATTGGTTAAATTATACAGGATTTCCGGGAGACGTGTGTCGCGTTCTTTAACGTTCTGCCTGGAAACAAAAATTCCATGGAGCCAGGGGCTGGCTGGCCATCTGGACGTTCTGGAGAAGTCCGGAACGGCTGTCCATCTGACGGCTGTTGGCCTGGTTGGTTCATCATCAAAGAAAAAGTGTCAAATTAAGTGACGTTGACGGCCAACAAAAGGGGGCGCTAATGCAATCTATTTTGCTTATAATAAAGTGAAACTAATGCGAAGGAGAGAGGGCACGTGATGGCAAGCAAAAACCATGAAGATAAAGGCGGTTAGGAGAAGCTAAAAGGAAAAAAAGCGAACAGTTACATCAGGTTACCTTTGCCCGCCTCTCTCACTATACACAGCATGTAGCCTATAGCACTATAGTAAAATCCCAGGACAAACCTAGTCCAAGCGTCCACTGATATTTATCACTCCGCATTGTCTGATATAAATATTCCATTCATTCATAAATAGACAGCAGCGACAGGTTACACTTGAGAGATATTGAGTTCGAAAATAGAGTAAATGAAGAGCCCGGTCCCATGAAAATGTGTATAAATAGTACGCCAAATATAAACGAAAACTGGTGGTTTTGAAATGCAAAAATGGATGTTGGCATATATTTGATACGAACGTGTTGGGCATGCTTATAATACGTGGTTTTCGGGTGCATGTGATATGAAATTTGTTGGCGTGCATATGATACGCATCTACCCCACAACCCTAATCCTACCCATCGCGCAGCATATACACGCCAAAGTCCATTTTTACGGATCAATACCACGAGTTTTCATTTTTATTTGGCGTACTATTAATACGCACTTTCATGAGATTGGGTTGGAATGAAGTAGCATATGAAGTGATTGCTCTGATTAAGGCACACACACACACACACGCACGCACGCACGCACGCACGCACGCACGCACACCAACGCCACGCACACACACACACACACACACACACAGATGTATGAATATTCAAGAATTCTGTAGTTTCAGGTTTCTAGATTTTATGTTTATTATTTTGTCATATACATTTTTGTATATGCATCTTTTTATGTAGATTTCAAGTATATAAGTTCATATAATACATTTATTTCAATCGCCTGCTGAAAAAAACAACAACAATAGAAACCATCAATATAATTTGTAATGGTTTTTTCTAGTTATAATGGAAATTGTATTGGTCCCTATTGATAATTGGTTGCCTTTTATTGTTGTTAAATATTATTATTGTTAAAACCACTAACTCCTAATGGAACATGTCCCAAAATACACTACAGGAAACCATTATTTAATGTTTTTAATGACTAAAAGTTGATGGTTTGTAATGTTTGTAATGGTATTTGTAGTAGAAACCATTAGAATTTCTGTGATTTCTATTGGGTTTTTTTCAGCAGGGTCACCATGTTTTGTGATGTTATTTGCCATAAATGCTATACATTGATTGCTGCAATATTGTGAGATAGCGGCTGTTTGTAGTTTGTGGTGGGCCTATTTGGGAGAAAATCCAAGGCCGTTTTTTACTCCCAGTCCGCCCCTGCGTGGCGCCAAACCCCCTCACGAAAGAAGAAAGCCATCGTGTTTACAACTGAAGACGAGCGCTTGTCAGGATCAACTAAATGCTGAATTTTCAAAAAAGTATGTGAAAAATGTAAAATTCGCAGCATAGAATCTTTAAAATATGTTTTAGAGTTTTAGACACAGGTCTGTTTTTGTGGCGACATATGGCAAGCCGTTTTGACTTTTATTCCTTCAGAGGATAGGCTATGAACTCTTGATATCAACAAATCAATTTTTACTAGTTAAAATGCTAATTCTTAATATCAGGAATTAGATTTTTACTACAAAAATGGCTATTTTTGATATCAGCAATTGCATTTGCACTAGTAAAAATTTTCAATCTTGATATCAACTATTCAATTGTCACTAGTTAAAAGGCTATTTCTTGATATCAAGAATTAAATTGTTGATATCAAGAATCAATTAAATTCCCAAGGAACACACATACTGATAAAAAATGTATAACCTGACATTTGGATAAAAGCATAAATGTAAATGTAAATCAGTGGTGTAGTCTACGTGATACGCAGGTATACGCCGTATACCCACTAGTGGAAGGTCAAGGATTTACGTATACCCACTTAAAAAAGTATGCGGATACGTAACAACAACATCGTTTTGTGACAGACCTTTCACAAGTTTATTCATAAATTCACCCAGTCTGAGTTGCGAAGTGCCGTCTTTCTGACAATCACGCTGTATTTCTGTTGACGATTATTGCTAAGCTTGAAATTAACTAATAAAGGAGATATGAAACGAACTACACCCTTTCAGTGTTTTCGTAAGCCTGCCCCTGAAGCTGCCGCTGCAAACAGATGACAGGAACGTTAACATTATAGAAACGACAGAAAATGAGCCAGATTGCTGATACTCTGCTACGCGGTACAGAAAACCAGGCCGATGCTATCGTAACGTTACCTGATACGTGGTAGAGTATACGTTGTCATTAACTGTAACAGCAGGGGATTGTTGGCATATAAGAACAATGAGTGATTTCAATAAACAAAAATATAATATTAAGTGATTTACATTGTCTGACTATAACAGTATTGCATGATTTTGCTCTATTTCATCAACTAAAATAGTTTCAAATAAACTGAATGAGCCGCTGCACATCTCCATTCAAACACAGCATTGTTTCGTTTATGAATGAATCTGCGCTTAAACGAATCTAGTGAGTCAATTCAATTACTCGTTCATAAAGACGGTCACTGCTTGAGTCCCAATGTGCATAGGCTACTATCCATCCTAAATGTGATATTAGTAATTTTCAATACGATTTGGAGCAGATAGGGTGGATATTATGCACTTTGGGACGCAGGGACTTGATTTGTTCCCGAATGAATCAGCCATTCGAACGAGTCAATTGAATTAATGATTCAATGATAAAATCAGCAACTTGCCGCCACCTAACTGCAGTCTTAGTTTAATTTTTAAAGTATAATTTCAGTTATTTAAATTATTGAATATGTCTATATTTAAAACATTAATCTCAACATGAATTTATGAAGTTAATTGCATTCATGCCACCTCTGAGCCTCATTAAATCTCTGTAAATACCGACACTTTTGTTTTTCTGTACCTCTTCAGTAGTGCAAATTAATTTAGTTAATAATTATTTAATTTGATCGCAACCTATTCTTCTTATTGTATTGTTTTCATTTGAAATTTTAAATAAAAAAGCTTATAAAAATAGGCCTACACTTTTGAATTTGACATGAAAGGTGACACTTCAAATAAAGTTAGAAAAAAAATGCGCCTGTAAATAACTCCAATAAGTCCAATATTACTTCGTAATGGGAAGGCTTTTTTTTTTTAATTGAGGAGAAGATGCTCCTGATTTTTTTTACTGTACCCCTAATTATTATTATTTTTTAAATTAGCAGCACAAGTGCTCCTAAAAATAAAAGTAAGTGTAGAGCCCTGTTTAGTGAGTGTGGTGGTGCTTATGAGAGGCTGCTCTGGTACGGGTGAGTATGAGATTGGGAAGGAAAAAAATCACAGTATACTCACTACAAAAAACTAGACTACACCACTGATGTAAATGTACTAGTTGAAATTCCAATTTCACATATCAGAAATACAATTCTTAGTAAAAATGTCTATCCTTGATATCAACTATTTAATTATCGATATCAACAATTTAATTGTCACTTGTGATAATGTTGATATCAAGAATTTGCTTTTAAACTAGTGAAAATTGAATTGTTACTAGTGTAAATGTAATAGCTGGTATCAAAATAGCCATTGTTAGCCTACTAGTAGAAATCTAATTCCTGCTATCAATAATTGGCATTTTAACTAGTGAAAATTGAATAGTTGATATCAAGAATTCATATCCTGAGAATGAATAAAAGTCAAAACGGCTTGCCATAGGCGACATTTCCACGCCCCGGAACATGACGCGGCACAAAACTGAAACATGATTGGTTGCTTTACCTGTCAGTCATATGGCTTCTTGGGCGGGCCTTGGCCATTCAAAGCGCCCAAAGTTCCCAGACCGTCAGCCGTCAGTCTGGCTACACGAGATTAGGAAGACACAGACCCGACTGCACACGGTCGGCATATATTGCACAGCAAACTGCTATTAAGTCAATAACAAGTTATGTTAGTAGCCTTTTCCCTGACTGCGATGCATAATCCTACTAGCCAATAAATATCCATCCATTTTAGGCTGTTTATCTCTCTTGCCGACTGAAAGAGTCTTTTAATCCACTCATTATTCCATCTTTAAAAGTCTACTGCAACTTCGAAGTTTTTTTGTGTTCATTTTTTTCTCTCCATCTCGAGTCAACTTCGACTGTTGCGTTTACACTACAATAACGATACTTTTTGTTGGTTGAATAATTAAAGACTCGGAGCAATTATTTTTTTAGCAAAAAAACAAAAACAAAAAACGAACAGAACAATAAGTGCGTTACACTTTACGTGAGTTTAACAGGTGCGTCTCTTCAGTTTTGTTTAACATTTTTTCACATCACATTTACGCGAGGTAACGCGTGTTTTTTTCACCTTATTTCCCTCTCAAACTTTTCTCATCCTAATTTTACAAACTGCAAGTTACAAAACACACGCATGTTGAGCGACACTGTTCTCTGGCGTGTGCTGTGTTCTCCGATCCACTCGGGTAATACACACAATGTTAAATAGACCCGGGACACGAAGTAGGCTAATAGATTGGGACCGGACCCGGCTGACCATTTAAAATATAAACCGAACCCGTACGTGTCCTGGGTCCTCGGGTCCTCTGTGAAGACCTATAGGCTTCTCTGATGCAATAGAATAGAAAGTGCATTGCTATTGGCTAGTTTGTCAGGGAGTGTTCGTTTACAGAGGGATTGCAGTGAAGATCACTGGCAGCATATCTTCTGTAAGAGTTGTGTGAACTTGTAATGGATCGCTGGAAAGGCAGGGTTGCTCTGGTCACTGGAGCTTCGTGGGAATCGGAGCTGCAATCGCAAAGTCTCTTGTCCAGCATGGCATGAAGGTGGTCGGCTGTGCCAGAAATGTGGAGAAAATTGAGGTAATTCACTTTACACCTATGAGGGGTAAATCGTAAAAATAAATAAATAAACTATTTGAGGAAATCGCAGGTAATTTATGTAGCACCTCGCACGAAACACGAGCAGACTGTTTTAACAGAGATAGTCCACAGCCTGTTTTGGTCAAGTAACTAAATATTTGTCTATTATTCTCATGTTATATGAAAATTCTCTGTTTTCTTGGAAAATAAAAGGAGACATTCAATTAAGTCAGTCGGTTGCTGAGATTTTAGGCCATCTCAGTGCATCATTTGCAACTTAGTGTTTTGAATGGAAACGTCTGCTAAAATAAATTAATGTAAAAAATGTATCTTGAAGCTGTGAACAAAGCGTCGATCCCTCTGTAGCAAAAATGTCCAACATTTTTTAAATAAATGGCTAGTTCACTAAAATAAAAAATTCTGTCAATGTTTACTTCCCTTCAAGTTGTTCTTAACTTTCTTTTGCTGAACATAAACGAAGAATATGGGTTACAACGTTGTTTGATGGACCCCATTGACTTTATTGTAAGGAAGAAAAAAACTTTGGAAGTCAAATGGCCTATCAACTGTTTAATTACATTTTTATAACTATGTTCAACAGAAGAGATAAACCTATGTTCAACTTTAGGGGGAGTAAATAATGATAGAATTTTCATTTTGGGGTGAACTATCCCAAACAAGAATGATGACGTGTTCTGACAAGTTATGATACAAGAGCAGTATATACCTCTATAATAAGTTTTATATCCCTCTGCCAATGGCTTTTGAGCTTTGTACCCTTCATGAAATGCAAATCTCAAAGTACTCTTTCCTTTCACAGAAATTGGCAGCAGAACTGTGTCAGTAGTGGAACTCAGCGGCACTCTGATCCCATATAAATGTGATCTGTCTGTAGAGGACGACATGTTATCCATGTTCTCCTGGATCAAAGTTCAACATCAGGGCATTGACGTGTGCATTAATAATGCTGGTTTGGCTCTCCCAGAGCCTCTATTGAGCGGCAAATCCAGTGGCTGGATGACTATGATGGATGTATGTAACTCAAATAAGCAGTTTTCCTTATCTAACATGCAGAATGAGTCATGGCCAAATGTTCACATTTTGCAGGTGAATGTCATTGCCCTGTCTGTGTGCACCCGTGAGGCTTACCAGTCCATGAAAGAAAGAAAAGTTGATGATGGCCATATCATTAATATTAACAGGTACAGGTGTATTTTATTACACATTTGTTCTGTGTACTCCTTTTCCTGTCTATGTTCAGACACAAAAGCATTCAATGTCTCAAAATACATGTTTTTAGTATTTGTGGACACCGGGTCATCAACAATGCTGATGCACACTTCTACACTGCCAGCAAATATGCAGTGACGGCTCTCACAGAAGGTTTGAGGCAAGAGTTACGAGAGGCCAAAACCCACATACGTGCCACAGTAAGAGCAGGAGAATCAAGATGTGCTTCTGATAAACATTTTATTTATGTAATATGATTACTACATGTCCTATTGCAAGACTTGTTGGTACTAAGTGTGCTCTTTCCTTTAACAGTGTATTTCTCCTGGTTTAGTGGAGACAGAATTTGCCTACCGGCTCTTTAGCGAAAACCCAGAAATAGCTGTTGCTACCTACAAAAGTGTAAAGGTATAGACAAATTCTGATTCCTTACTATTCAATATGTTGAAGGTCATCATTTATGTGTTTAAATATCATATTTACAGTGCCTACAAGCAGTTGACATCGCAAACGCAGTGGTGTATGTCCTGAGTGCTCCTCCTCATGTTCAAGTAAGCATCATCCATCATGTTTGCTGTCATTTAATCAGTGTTTGGATTATGAGATGAATGGGATATTTTGGTGAAAATATTTTGTCAGAGATTAGAACAATTGCTGTTCTTTGTTGGTTTATACTGATGTAGAATCAATTTGAGCAGCATAGGAAAATATCTGCATTGCATTTTTAGGTAATATCGTGATTTAATGGCTGAATTGTTTAATATAATAGTTTTTCCTTCCTTTTGTGTAGATTGGTGACATTGAGATCAAGCCAGTGGAGCAGTCGATGTAACGGGATCAAGCATTTGTGACAGGGATGAAGTACAGAATTTGAAGTAAAAAATAACTAAATCTAGTTCAAACTAGTTACTACTAGTACATTTACAAATAGGTAGTACATTTACAGTATATATTGATACATTACATTACTGTAGTACATATACAGTATGATTAAGTAATTAGGTTTCAAGACAGAAAAAGATGTCTTTTAGTTTTTGTAATGTGGTGTTTTAATTCAAAAACATTTCAAAAAAAGGTAATGCATTGCAAAATGCAGGAATTAATGTCATTTATTTTGCTTGACAACTGACATCAGCTACTGACAATTTGGCAGATATTTGCCACTCTTTCACATATTGTTTACACTTGCATGTTTTGAAAGTTACTGCTTTATTAAAACAAAAAAACTATAAAAGTATTAACATTGAGGGACTTACCATTCAGCCAGCTGTGCCACTCTCTAGTGCATTGTGATGAGACCTTGATGTGTCATTCAAACTTGAACTAGTGCAGTGTTTTATGACATGTGTTTATGATGCTTTTGTGTTATTTTGAGCTTGACGGCTTCAATCCTTATTCACTTTAATTATAAGAACAACAAGGATATCAGTTTTATGGATAAAAGAAAATCATGTGCTTATCCATGCTGGTATATCCATAACTAGACCCATTTTTCACTTTTGATAAATTGTTGTTGTTGTTTTTATTCCTAAAGTGTGGGTGTGTGAGGAAATTACCAAATTGTTCTTCTGGTTTTTTCTGGTTCCCTCTGAAATCAAGGGGGAAATCTATTGAATATTGAAACGTAAACTACTGTCATCGTTATGCCAAGAGTGGAAAACAATAGCTGAATAAATTATCTTGTCAAGCATGGTTGAGGTTAGTAAAAGACCTTGTTTTCCTCCAAAAACATAGTATACTAATGAAAGGTATTTAAAAAAGTATTACCTTTCTGTGTATTTATAGTATAAATTATAATTATTCAACTGTTTTTTTGCACTTGCTTTCAGTTTGAGACTATAGCTGCTCATGGCTCAATGTTTCATCCTCATGCATGGCTGGAATCTCAAGAAAAACTGCCTAGCAACAAGAAATGTTCAGCCCTGAGTACAAAATGTTTTTAGGCTGTGAGGGAAGCATTTTTTTCCATTCAAATATTCTGCTTAAAAATGCAAAGCTCATTAACATTACCTTGCTTTAAACCAAACACAGTCAGATTAGTTATTTAGCCCTTTTTTTAATACTTTTTACCCCCTTGACATTCATTGGAGTTCCTCTGTGGTCTTAGATGACCTGACACGTCTCGTCTCAGCATGCGGACAGAATGGGCAGTTACTCAGCAAAAGCCTCTTGTTCTCATGGGAACACGATCCCGCCCTCTTAACCCCATTTCCATGACCGCAACAGCATGAAACGCTGCGGAATCAATCACAAATAGTCTTTTATGCTTTGTAAGTGAGACTATTGTACTGTTTTTGGAATGTATATTATTTCATAACGTCTACACCCTCTGAATGCTGGATTATTATTCAATGTCTGGGAATCAGAGAGCTGAGACTCCACATTGTTTTCACACACTTATTCTGAAACTGCTGAGTACAGCGGGGTCACGGAGGAGGAAGTTGGAGTGATGCAAAATGGTGTGATGTTCGGCTCAGGCCATAATATGAATAAATTTGGGTGTTCCCTCATTTGAATAAAGGAAATCCCACACCGGGCTCCCTTGAGTAGTGTACTGTATATTCCAAGAGAACATGTTTGAAAACCCTGTTGAAACGTATATTTTCAGTGGCCCCAATTTAATAGTTCAAGTCCTGATTAGGAGGTCAGATTCCCCAAACCCCATAATTCACACACTGATTAATGATGCATGCCCAAACCTCTTTATTAAGTAATTCCTACTTATTATGCATTATTGTAACACCGTGGCTTGAATCCAAACTTCAGACTGCGATTCTGCAAAGGCCTTGCTTTCTAACAAGAACATGTGAGGGTCAGCTGATAGGAGATTTGAGTCCAGTGCTACAATACTCATTTAATGTCGGACGGTGGGTGAGGTACATAAAGCAGATTATACTTTGAGAAGAATGTGACCCTTTCTGCTAAGTCCACTGGCAAAGGCCTAAAAAGGCCAAAGTCTGTGCTAGAACAAAGACTATCATAAATGAACTCAGTGCACTGCAGAAACATGTTTTTTTTATACAGAAGGGCAAATGCTGTAAATAATCAGGTCACCTGGAGGAAAACTTTTCGTTTATTAAAAACAAAACCAATACTGTGAAGAAGAAGAATGTTTTCTCAAACCATGCTATGGAAGGACCACCAGTGCTCTTATTTACTTTATTCAGCAATCATGTCGAGAAACACATGCTTCATAAAATGTATCTGATTTGTCAGTCTACCATCAACGGAGCTATAAAAACAGAGAAGGTAAAAACATGCTGCTTATTAAAACAATATCGTATGGCAGCCTAGAAGATATAAAAACCATTTGGTCGCACCATGCGGAGCTTTTTGAGTTTCATTCTCTCTTAACTTTTCCACGCTTTTCTCGATTTCCTCGATCCCTGCTTCTCTTGGTTTTTGGGTTTCTAGGTCTGCGGGTAGCCGTGGATGGAGTGTTAGTCTGTAGGAGAGGAAACATTGGTGCTGTGTTCATCTCAGGATCCTTCAACTGAAACTCGGTGTCCTTTTCGATCAGAGTCGGCAGGGGTGTCGTGTCTGCAACGTCAGGCAAAACTGCTTCATAGCAGATTTTGATTACACGCCTTCCTTTGTTCTTTCTACCATTGGTGTCCTTGAAACTTTCAGTTGGGTTTTCAAGTCGGTCCAATCCCAGTCTCTCTAGTACATCAGTCACAGTTGCAGAACCTGTGAGCAATAGTGAATCCTGAGAGCTGATATCACGAGGAGGTTCTTCTATAGAGGAAGCAATGATTTTCCTCATTCTCTTTCTTCCTTCTCTCTGCCTTGAACTTGGCCTTTTGGTTCTAACAGTGGGTGTTTTTTGTGTAGTAGTGACTACAGGCCCCTTTTCTTCTGTGTGCTTTGTACTTTGAGTCACCTTGTTTCTTAAAGCGGCAGTTGGACCCTCGGGTGTTGAGGTTACGAGGCTGACACCTTCAGACGGACTAGTCGAGAGAGTTTCTTCCTTGGCTTGTGTGGAAATGTTGTTTTTTCTTTGCTTTTTCTTTCCAGATCTTTGTCTCAGCTTAGCTCTGGTCATCTCATGAACAGCTGGGGTAATGTGAGCTGTAGGTGAGGTGGAGACTAACTCTGTGTCATTTGCTTGTCTGTGCTGTAGAATCTCTGGTTCTTTATCTGTTTTTATTGAGGTGGTAATGGTTACAACCTGATTATGATTCACTGTCCTCTGAGGATCATCTCTCATCATCTTATTAGAATTTCCTTCAGAGTCTAGCTCGCTGTTCATGAAATTGTTATATTTTATGCTAAACCGATTCATCTTCACTGCTTCTTCTGCAAAGTTGTTCTTACCCATGACCTCCTCTGTTTGACCGGTCGATGGTGCTCTGGTCGTTCCTTCATCAGCCTTTAACACGCCGTCAAGTTTTATGTTCTTCTTTCTGCCTTTACCCTTTCCTCGTTTCTTCTTGTTCTCTTTTTTCTTCTTGCTGGAATTTTTCTTCTTCTTCTCTGACGTCTGAGTTTCTCCTTTACCTGTGTCTGCGGATGAGCTTTGAGAGGTGGAGACTGTGGCGAGCACTTTAATGAAATCCTCTGCAGCCGTCACCACGTTTGTAAGCGAGGGCTCTTCAGGGGCGGTGGTCTTTGATTCAGAGAATGATGATTGTGTTGTGCTTTCAGAGGTTGCGGTGTTCTGCTTTTCTTCGTCTGATTGTTTAGGAGGAGCGATTGTCAATACATCAATAACATCAATGCCTCCAAAGTCATAAGGGATTGATTCTTTAATCACTGCAACAGGAACTCTGTCATACTTTTTACACCTTTATAATGGAGAGAGGAGTAAAAACTGCATTAATTTGGCTACTGTACGCCAGAGTATAAGAAAGGAATTCGATAGAATTACATAGAATTTGATACTCACACCCCATACCAGTGACGCTCAACACACTGCTCTTCAAATGAAAACTCAAAGCAAGGCGCTTCGATTACATTAAAGAAGGCTTGTCCAACCACTCGGGATGAAGTGTCATTAACAAGTCTCAAGCATTCCTTTAAGCTGTAAGATGCAGATGTAAGCATATAAATGTTCAGTAGCTTATATAGATTTGGAGATGATTTCAGAATGTCTATTTTTTCAGCATTTAGATTGGATTGCAGGTCTAACATCAGTCATAAAAAACTTTTAGAAAACAGACACTGCAAAAATGGCAACCTGCTGCAAACATTAAGTTGATTTTTTTTTATATCTAAGCCTTCAATTTAGTTCTCCTTATGATGGTCTCAAAAAAAATATATTTTGAGTAAAAATTAATTGGTGTTGATTGTTGTAACATCTTGTAACAATCTTGTAAAAGTAAGATTTTTAAAAAGTAAGTCTATAAAGTAGTTTTAAATGAAGTATTGCATGCCATGCTGCTGGAGGCTGCTGTCCTCTATCATACTTTCATATCTGGACCACATCAAACTTACGCGTTGTCGCAGTCGCAGTGGCTAAGGGAGTGCCATTTAAAGTTGGTGTATCCATAATTGGAGGAGAACGCATGGATGACATATGGGCAGTAATCGTGAACGCGGCAACATTTGTCGGTCTCGTCGAATTCGCCTGAGAAAAAAAAAAAATAAAAATCACATGCACAAAATGCCCAAACACCTGCTACAGTATGAAAAATAAAATAATATGCTACTCAAGTCAGTAAATTAAAGTCAACTCACCTAACTGATCATAATGATCTGCGATGTTTCCTGCACCACACCAAAGTGTCCCGGGATAAGTGAAGCCTCGCTTGGCTCGTGTCTTTTTATTGTTCGCTGCATCAGAGTTCGGCTCTTTTGCTTGTTTTGTTGTCGTGATCACGTTCCCTGTCGCCTTTTGATTTCAGCTTGTTACAGTTCGCCTTTGCTTCGGACACCCCAGTCAAACTCATCTTCAGATCGGGGCTCATTTGGTTTCTCAGCCCAAGTCTGCACACGTGCATGAAGGATTTAACTTGCATTTCGTTTTGGATCACAGAGCAGTCGACCAGGTGGCCCTCAGAGTCATGCACTGAGCGAACCTCTTCAGCCCCGTCCGTAACCTGATGGAGGTGAAACTCTCCCACATCCGAACTTTTGGCGCAAAGAGTGTTGTTAAGCATGTAAAAGAGCTCTTTGGTCTCTTTTTCGGCATCTAAAGCTTGGCTTAAGAATTCGCCTTTAACAAAGTTCCTGTCTAGATAAGACAGAAACACGAAAAACACGGACCACATCGCGGCGGGCGGCACTTCAGCACCACGGATTCTCAGACAGCACCGCAGCCTCTCTTGTCCAACGAATTCTTTCACCGGCTGCTGGGGGTATTAATATATTGCCTGTCAATAATGGGAGGGGTCTGTCATTGAATTAACCCTTTCCTCATCCCATGAACTTGAATACCCTAATGTGCATCTGTTTCCTCCGCCTGGCGTCCCTGTGGCAAGTGAACAATGTGCAATGGATTCTCATTTCCAATGGACCTTATATATTTGCAAAAGGCAAATTCGTATTTCTCTGATTTGCGAGAGAGGGAAATGTTGCAAGGCAAAAGCTAACAAACAAAAGGGTATTCTTGTTTTATTTCTTTTTTTAAGTAAATCAGTGCATTGTTCAAAACACATTTTGCATTATTGTTATTTTTATTACATTTTAGGACAATAGAAGGCATGACATTGCAGTTAAACGCATAAGACAGAATTAGCCTACATGTATTTAAGGCAAATTTAGGTATGGAATCTACAAAGACGTTCCAAACAAAAGATTGGAGATCGCATATGTAGCATATCCTTTTTAGATATAGGCATAAGTAAAATACTTTGTTTTCAACCAACGTCAAATTAATCAAAACCTCTTTGAGTTAAGGCGACTGCTAGGGGAGTGCTTTAGGAATTACTGTACCCCTCAAAGTCACCTCACAGAGTACAAATAATACAAACTTTACATCATGTCTACAAACACAATAGGACTATAGCATATTTCTCTTAACTATTTAAATGTAGGTTCTTTTTAATCAAGCCGTGTTTGTTGTGTGCACGCGCACCGGTATTTGTAATCCTACATAATGAATGTAGGGTGTAATGGATATGTGTGTTTTAACCGCAAGTAACCCCATCTCTCCCCACGCCTCGAGATTTACTTTGGTGACGCATCAAGGAGGAGGTTCCTTTTGGAGCTTTCCATGGTAACAAGAGATGGGGTGATTCTTCCGACCCAACGAGATTGGGCATTCTAATTTCACAAAAGGAATGGGTAGTGACCTAATTTGGAACAGTTGGCTTTTTCAATGCAGGCCAATGGAGATCTCCATGCAGTTACTGAACATCAGTCATTGTCTTTTATGGTTAGGCAACATGGATCTTAACTTTTGGCATTTAATAGACGCAGGCGCCAGTAAAGTGAAAAGAGCTCATTTGAGAAGAGAACGCATGTTTGTCCATATGTAAATATATTTGCAATTGCACGTGGCTGTTGCGTTCAAGCAATTTATGTGCAGCTCTCTGGTGCTGTATTTCTAAAATAAAAAATAAAAATATCACATGATTCAAATAGGTTACATTTATTTTTAATAGTTAGCCTATTTAACAATAGGTTCAAACAACCAAACTAACAAAATAAATCTGAGTATTTGTGCAATTCCAAACGCAAAATATTTATGGTCGGCTTTCAAAGAGCCCCATTGAGTCCAACAGTGGGCTTTGGCAAAGAAATCGGATTGGTGGGGGAGGAAACAAATTAGCCTATGCAAAATCACCAGAGGCAACATATGCGACATTGTTGGAAAATCAATCCGATGTAGTAGCTATTAATTTAATGCTCATTAAAAACTTTTGCCAGGATATTATTCAATGCGTGATGCACATACCTGACGAACTGTTAACAGCACACTGTAATTTAGAAAAACTGCCTTACTTTAAAATGTTAATGATCTACAATTAGCACATCAGTTCTTGGAGCATAAATCTGAAATACTACAGCATGAAGTATGAAAACTGTGCTTATGATATCTGATGTAGAGAGGAATCCATCTTAAATTGCACACCAGAAAAAGGAACCCTATTTCCGTATTAGCCTAAATGAAATAAATTAGTCTGCTTAATGAAGAGGCCACTATAAGAAATCTTTGCAGAAGATAAAATGTAAAAGACCAAAAGATTCAATAAAAAATGGCCCATGGCATCATGATTTTGATATTTTGTGGATTGTATGGATGTAGGCCTATAGGCGAGTCCTGCATAATGAGGCGCAATTCAGTGGAAACAGGCGGCTCTTGGCACCTTGCACATAAAGACGCTTATCGGTCAGCTTAGGCTTTTTTTGTATCAGGTTTCCCTATTGTTTTTCCATGGTAACCAGTTACTGAACACACACATACACACACACACACACACAACACAACACAACAACACACACACACACAACACACACACACACACACACACTCACACACACACACACACACACAACACACAAACACACACTCACACACACACACACACACACACACACCACACAACCATGTTGGTTTTTATGGTTTAGGGGATTTCCATAATGGGTTTTTTATATTCATGTGCTTTGCCCATACACCTACCCTTTACACCAATTTAAAAAACACACACACACACACACACACAAAACAAACACACACACACACACCACACACACACACACCCACCCACACACCCACACACACACACACACACACACCACACACACACACACAACAACACCCACAACACAACCACACACACAAACACACTGTATGTTTTATAACGTTTTAAATTATGGGTACACACATAAATAAACCTTCTCCTTGTAATAAAACCCATGTCATTATACACACCACACACCACACACAGACATGACACACACACACACACACACACACACCACCCACACAAACCACACACACACACACACACACACAACACCCACACAACACACAACACACCATACACACACACACCACTCACACACCCACACCACACACACACACACACACACACACCACACACACACCACCACACACACACCTCACACACCACACACACACACACAAACACCACACACAACACACCACCCACACACACACAACAAAATGATATGAAAAACAGATGATTTAAATAAATTATAAACTCTAAAGACTCCAGCTTTTCTCTTTGTAACATCTTGTTCAAGTTTGATTCTAATCATAATGTAACATTATTGAAAAACAGATTTTTTTCAGTTCTAAAAATGCAAAACTTTGACAAAAAAGTATTTTTTATTGTTATAATTGTGATTTCATAGTGTGCAGATATGAAAACAAGTGAAAAAAACTTGGGAAAATATATCTTTCAGTTGGGCAAATAATGGAGCTCTGCAGCCATCTACTGGTACAAATTAAAATATTTTCATTTTAAAACTGCAATTTCCAAAAGATGGGCAAACATTTTACACTAAACCATGTCAAATGATCCATGTTTTTTTCCATGAATGAAAGTTAGAAATCTGGGTCTTTTATAAAGTGAATTTTACACAAAATCAGTTTTTTTGTATAAAAACCCATATAAATATATATTTTTATTTATATACATTTAAAAAATATCATAAATCCTCCAAAAACATCAATAAACAGAGGACAAAATAAATTTTGTTGCCTTAAAATTCAGCAAATGTCATTTGCGGGTCAAAAAGAGAAGAACGCATAAGGGTTAAGTTATCTTGGCTTTCTTCATCACATGTAAATTCAAAATGTTAGAAAAATGCAATGAAATTACAAGACTTATTTTGGCCCCACTTAAACTAATTCAGGTTTTTTTTATATTTGTGTGAGTGTCGATCTGGTAATCCCTAATTACCTACATTATGAGGACCAAATGTCCCCACAAGTAATAGGCCCTACCAGTATATTTTTACATAATGGGGAACAATTTGTAATCGAATTTTTTTTTTTTTTTTTTATCGTGGGGGGATATAATTTTAATTAAGTGCGGATTGATATCTTAATAAGAAGAGCACATTATCTAGTCTAGGGGGAGGAGGGGATATATAAATTTTCATGTGGCACTCCAAACAAGCAATAGTGCGGATTGATATCTTAATAAGAAGAGCATGATAGCTAAAATGTCAGTTACGTCCTAGTTCTACAAAGATGGGGAATTGAGGAGGTGTAACAAAAAGCTTTAATTCTGCCAATGAATTAACGCCATTTCTTTAAAATATTAAAGGCGGTAAAAAAAAACAATAATGACAACACACTTCAATCCTCAGCCCTGGAGTGAAAACAACAATTCTTTAAAAGAAAGGTAACTGTCATTTATTAAGTATGGAACATAATTTGTAACAGAAAACAGGCTTTCAATTAGAGTGAGTGTAGCCTAAAATAACAAACAAAACACAGCTAACTAAGGATTAGAGGAGCTAACTAACCTACACACAAAACAAAGATGAAAACCAACAACATAAACTTCCCTCAGCTCCCTCTCTTATCAATAACCAGGAGAAAAGATGTTAAAAAATAAACAAGGCACTCACTCCAAGATCCAAGATGGTTACTTAACACACCCAGCCCACAGCGCCTTTTAGCTACCCACTCAGGTAAGCTAGTTAACACACAGTCAGCAGATAGGAATATATCACATTACCTTTTATTTACTCTCACACGGATTTAACTATTAGGCAGCCCTCACACATGAGAAAATATATTCATAAACAACACAAGCTATTAGCATGAGCAGACACGAGGCGTTTCAGTCAAGAGCTGGGGAGAAGTGATCCTCCTTAACAGCGTCTGAAGGCTACATTTATACTGCTCCACTCTCTCTCAGGCATCCTCACAACGAGCAACAGCTGGAGGTAATTCACCTGAGAAAGATACTGAGGGAGGGACAGAGCAGAGCACAAAACACAACACAAGGTACAAGGTCTAAATTTATAATGAAAATAATAAATCATAAACGCCCTAGGACATAACATTCAGCCACAGTTAGTTATAGGAGTCAGGAGTGGTCATCTCAAAACTGACGCGTGGTGCAGACAATCGAACATAAAAGTTAAACTTTTATAGATTTTTTCTGGCTGAAACTACTTCATACAAATATAACGGAGTAGGCTAAGTGCATAACGGAGTAGGCTAAGTGCTTTGAAAAATAGTAGGGGGGTAACCCCGGCATCCTAGCCAAATTTTCCAATTGGCCTCTGACCATCATGGCCTCCTAATCATCCCCATACACTGATTGGCTTCATCACTCTGTCTCCTCTCCACCAATAAGCTGTTGTGTGGTGGGTGTTCTGGCACAATATGGCTGCCGTCACATAATCCAGGTGGATGCTGCACACTAGTGGTGGTTAAGGAGACCCCCCCCCCCCCCCATGTAAAGTGCTTTGAGTACCCAGAAAAGCGCTATATAAATAAAAACTTTTTAATTATTTCCTTCATTTTTATTGAAAATAAATGTATTTCCGATACGATATGAGATTTGAAAAGGGAGAAAAAAAAAGTTTGGCAAAAGGTGGACTTAAACTCGGGTCGATCGTGTCATAAAGCACGCAAAGTGTCTTTTTTCAGTGTTAACTGTCCTAATCACACGTTGGTGGCAGAGTTAGAGTAAATAGCCTCTACCAACAAGGTTATTGTAAATAGACACTCTGAAAAGGAATACAGTCAATGCTTAGTTCAAGGCACAGTTTTGGGACATTCTAAAACGCTTAATGTGGCTTAATGTTTTAAAACAGTGACATTGGAGGACCAAATTCGATAATAAATACTGATAAAAATGATTAGGCTAATATTAATAACCTTATTAATAATATTATATAATAATATGATAGACAAGAAGATGAGCCCATAATAAGAACGCAATGCGTTTAATTCCACGTAAAGCGTTTTCCTCCATAGAATACTGTAGGCTATAGACAACACGTAACGTGGCTTAATGCGTTAAAGCAGTGTTTTTAAAAGACACAACTCAGTAAACACATAATTAATAAAGCATTCTATGTAGGCCACAGACAAGCAAATAAGCCCATAATAAGAATGCAATGCGTTTAACGCATTAAGCATTTTAGCATAGAAATATAAGAAAAATGCGTTGCGTTTATAGGCTATTCATATAATAGGCTATAATAGGCTATTATAATTTATTAATAATGTGTTTACTGAGTTTGATCTTTTAAAACACTCTCTAATGCATTAAGCAACGTTAATTGTTTTGGAATGCCCACTTTGAGGTGCAAATGATCAACAGATAACCGTGCGCTCTTATACTGTATATTGTGGATATTTCAGCAAATGTTGCTTTACTTAGAAATAACGTCTACAATAAATAAAATAAATAGGCTAATCACTGCTGATTTTGTCCAGAGTTAGGCTACGCTAAACATTTTATTTGTGTAATTAACATGTTTAAATGGTCTAACAACAAGCATTCAACACCGCAAGCGCCTTAGAATGCAAAGAAGAACTAGTCTATTCTAAAAATCGTAAACTGCTTGGATTAAACTCACTTCATTTTCCTTGTTCGTTTGAAATAAAATAATATATTATAATAATTAGTTTGTGATCTCATGTGCATTACAAGCGTGAATGCTGTTATTTGTGTGTGTGTGTGTGTGTGGTTTACAAATAATGTAGAAAATACAAAAGATTAGGCTACAACACTGTATAACACCATTGAACTAAATTATACACATGAAAATCACATTTCTTATTAATATACATTTATTAATGATAAATATTAAAAATAAAGATGCACATTACAAATACATCATTGTAGCCTAAATGAGAAACTGTGATGAGTCGTGCAGCAGTAATAACGTAAGATAACAGATACAATTTCAATATTTATTTATATTTATTCAAGGATTTAAAATGTATAAGTTAATTAAATGTCAGTAATGAACTGCACAAATTATAGCGACCACGAAGAAGGTCCTCTGTCCCAAACTCGTACAGCTGTGTATATACAGTATACAACTCCCCATCAGTAGTTCTATACTGCCACCTGTTGGCGCAGTTGTGTAACTTAGAGAACAACCTTTGTTATGTCGTGATCACAAGAAAATTAAGTCGTGATAACGAGAAAACAACTCGTTATTTCGAGATCACGATAAAATTAAGTCGAGAAGAAAACGAGAAGAAAAAAAATTTATAATGCATGACTGCTTAAAACTTCCGTAATTTTTCCCTGTCAAGTCATGACTGATAACATTTACATTTAGTCATTTTGCAGACGCTTTTATCCAAAGCGACTTACAATTGGGACTTAGAATTGGTGGGTTTTTGTTAAATGTGAGCCAAAATCATCACAATTAAAAGAACCAAAGACTTAATTTTACTTCAGTCTGTGTGCATTGCATTTATTTAATACACGAGTTTCACAATTTGAGTTGAATTACTGAAATAAATGAACTTTTCCACGACATTCTAATTTATTGAGATGAACCTGTATAACACCTCTGCAAACAGGCTAAGTATAGAGTGGTATATAAACATAGGGACCATATCTAAAGACTGACTTTAAAGAAATGTATAAACTTAAATGATATTGTCTATTCCATGTGAAAAATCTATTTTATGTATATAGTGTATTTATTTATTTGTACTTTCTCCTGCAATTTCAGAGTCAGCTGTGGCCATAACTTTAGGAAAAGTTTTTGGCCATTCGAAAAGCAGGACACTCATGTGTTCAAACTCGCACTCAGGACTACTCTGGACAAGAGAAACTGATGGAAGTGCGTGTTGATGTGTTAAAGCAATGTACTGATGTATGTAAACTCATATATTTTCACTATAATGGTTGATAACGCTGTTGAAGGCTATATTGAAATGAAAAAGTGGATTTAAAGTTGAAAGTTTAAAGACACCTCAATCAAATTAATTTGTAAAGTTTGCAATGATTTGTATATTTCAATCAGCTCAGATGTCCTATCTTACTACACGATCACATTGTATTAATGACTGCAGAACCATGTGTATCAAATGTTTTTAATAACACATCCACTTCTTAGTAACACAAAAAATGGGAAATTATATGTATGTTATGATGTACTTCAGGTCTGCAGGTTATTATAGTAGACCAGTGGATTGAGACTGGAGGAACTATGAGGGCAGCTATCAAACTGGTGGAGAATCAAGGAGCCACTGTTGTAGGTACGCATAAAACAGCTAATATAATAAAAGCAAATAAATGTTTTATAAGATTTTGAACTTATCCACTGCCCCTCTCCACCCGAAACCTTTATATCTTTCTTTGATGTTGATTCTCCCTTTAGGAGTTATTAAAATAAAGAATGTAACTGAAGTATGACTGATGAGAGTTATAATTGTTGCTGCAAGATACAACACAAGGGATTTGGACAGCTTCTTTCTGTGAGAGGGTGTAATAGCTCCTGTTCACTTATCACTTATCAGATTAAGATTGGTAAAATTAGTGTTATTATTTCTCTATTCTTTGTAGGTATTGCTGCTGTGGCCATTGAATACAGTGAGGGAGGAAAGTGGCTAAAGGAAAAATATTACTATTCCCACTGCATTCCAAATGAGCTACAATCTCAGATAAGACAGTCAATACCTGGAGTCTTTTAAGGTTTTTAATGGTTAAATATTAAGAAATCAGGGAAAAAATATGAATGTGAAATTTTCAGTTCTAAGGGAAATCGGCCTGTGAATCATTTGCAGGTTGTGTCATGTATTATTGTATGTGAAGAGGTATGAATCTTGTGAGGTCTGGTCTTTCTAAGCTTGAATTTGATGCAGTAGATTTGTCATGTTTTAAGCATTTGTCATATTGGTCATAAATACGTCTGTTGTTGTTACACTAAAATACCAATAGAGGTCACTATCAGGTTGTAGCTTATTACTAACTTGAAATTCATCATTATTGATTATTTTACATTTTCATGTAAATGAAAGATTTAATCAAAATATTAACTGTATTAAAATCAGTATTAATATGATATATTAACACATTTGGAAAAAATACCTATTTTATTTATGGTGAGTAAATAAATGGCTCATTTAAGGAACAACTTTTTATTGAGAATAAAAATGTCAATCACAGAAGTATATAAGCCACAATATTTTTAAAATCTTTACAGCAAAAATTCGAACCTATATAAAAAAAATATATATAGAACTTCAAGGAAAATGACCCTTTTAATAGACAGGATTTTTGATACAGAAATATATATTTATCACTGTTTATTGCTTTTTGTGCAACTCATGCATGCTCCTCCTGTGTACCTTTTTAAAATCACTACCGAATGTAAACTGAGCAAAATGTGAAATAAAATGTATTTTTAATTAACACAATGTAATAATCACTGATAATAATTGTGCATAGAACTCTTGGGGGAAAAAGAATACGGCTTTGCCACAAAAATACAAGCCTCAAGTTTTCCAACAAAAGGAATGTTTTCTTTCATCCAGCAGATATTCAGTTACATCCTATGAATGACAAACCACACTGCTCTCTGTACAGTCACATAGCTGGAATATTGTCCATCCTACTGTTCTTATATTGGAAATTCTCCCTATGAACGTACATCTACATTTGTGTGTATGTTTTGCTTTGGTACCATTATATGTTGGTGCAAATATTTGCATTTTCTCATGGCCAGTCTTTACTGACAACAGTTGGTCTGTTTCTTCTTGGAAGTTGCACACGGGTTATTTGATTTGCTGTTGATTTCTGTGTAGAGAAAAAAAAGATTCATTTAAATTCAAAGACCAGACCACATGATATATATATATATATATATACACATACTGTTTATAAGTGCATCTTATTCTACAGAAAATCACTGCTTCATGATCTTTTATATGTAATAACTTATAACTCTGAAATGACATTTAATAGAGAAAATGACTTTTCTCTATTAATGAATTCAGGCCACTCAGGCAGGCCAGTGGATTAAATAATATTGTTCAAGGAACAGTTCACTCAAAAATGTAATCTGGAGGGAAATATATTCACCCTCAGGCCATCCAAGATGTAGATGAGTTTGTTTCTTCGTCAGAACAGATTTGGAGAAGTTTAGCATTGCATTAGTTAATCACCAATGGATTATTCTCCATTGGTGACTGCAATCCTCTGCAGTAAATGGGTGCCGTCAGAACAAGTGTCCAAATAGCTGATGAAAACATCATAATAATCCACAAGTAATCCACACTACTCTAGTCTATTAATTCATGTCTTGTGAAGTGAAAAGCTGTGTGCCCGTAAGTAACAAATCCATCATTAAGACATGTTTAGCTTCTGACTAAAATACAAATCCTCTATCTATAAGTCCTCCATCCTTAATATGGCTTTCTCCAGCAAAAATAAAGTTAAGAAATATGCACAGAACAAGCACCATTAACATGCAGTAACAGTCTAAAACCGGTGATGTGAGAGGACAACAGGGGATGAACATTTTCACTAGAGGACACATTGTTATAAATTATGGATTGACATTTTGGTTTCAAGTTAAAACGCCTTACTGATGGATTTGCTTCTTGCAGACACACAGCTTTTTATTTACAAGACATGAACTGATGGACTTGGAGTAATGCTGTTTATATGTGGATTACTGTGATGTTTTTATCGGCTGTTTGGACTCTCATTCTGACGGCACCCATTCACTGCAGAGGATCCATTGGTGAGCAAGTGATGTAATGCTAAATTTCTCCAAATCTGTCCCCAAAACTCATCTACATCTTGGAGTACATTTTTAGCAAACTTTTATTTTTGGATGATCTTTGATGCACTTACGAACAACTTCCCCAATACGTCTGGGTCCACTTTTCTCCAGTTCTGCCAGTACATTGGCCTCAAATGTTAAAGATGCCACTCTGAAGAAAAACTCTCTCACATTTTCCCCTACAGTCACAAAACATAGGAATTAAACAACATAAACAGTAGCAACTTCTATCTAGGGGTTCCCAAATACTTTGTAATACATTACAAATCACATTAACCTATAATACACTATAGCAATCTCTGTAGTCAGAAACTCACCAGACAAAGCAGACACAGCCCAGTACTCTGCTTTCATCTGATCTGCCAGTTTAATGGTGTCCTGTTCAATTAGTGTATACTGTGCAGGAGACTGGAGAAAAGACCCATTGGTAGGACATATATAAATATGTAAAGTATATGGAAGGAGATTGTACTGGATTATGCATGGCCATGATTGTAAGAATAATGTCAATTAAAAATTATAAAAATGGTCACTCACACTCAGATCTTTCTTTGTGCCAACTAAGAAGAGTAATACACTTGTAGGATCATTATCTTTCATTGCGTCCTCCAGCCATTGCCTTTAGAAGAGGACGATACATTTCAATGTGTGAAGCATGCTATGTATTTGTTAACTCAGAGGGCAGAATTACAGGGATGCCATTTACTTTGTATGCTCCAGTGAAGCCACATCAGTCAAATCAAACACTATGATTACAGCTGTAAAACAGGAATGGGAAAAGAATATGAACAACCCTCAAAGGTAAAAGAAAAAAAGGTAAAAAATATGTACTAATACTAATATGTGTAAAATAATCATATAAAATATTACATTTAATGATCTAATTACACAATTATACTTGTATTGCAATTACTAGATTTTATACATTATAGTATATTGAAATAGACTATTGTTAGACACAGTATATAATGTACTATATACTAAAAACTATATATTTATTTGCATTATTTAATATTTATTTTCTGGTGATTCATATACCTTGAGCTCCTCTATAGTATGTAGAGGCAATGCATTTAAATCTCTCCTGTCCAGCAGTGTCCCACCTGAAAATTTAAAACAAACACTTGTTTGAAATAACAATAGAAATGACTAATTTATAGATAGTTGGATTGTCATAAAATGTGCTTACAGTTGTAAACTGAAAGGGACCCCAAGAACTTCAAACCTCTCCATTTCAAAGTCCACACCAATGGTGGCCTTGTAATTTTTGTCAAAGACATCTTTACAAAACCTAAAAAAAACAGATTAAATTACTATATTAAGCCAAACAATAAAAAGCAAGCTTAATTATTTGATACAGCTTTTAAACATTAACTGGTTAACTTTGCAGATTTGCTCACCTATTAATCAAACAGGTTTTCCCCACCGCCAGATCACCCACTACAATGACCTTGGAGATCTTAAACCTACTGGTCAAAAACAAGAAAAGGCACTAGATAAAACAATGCTGGATAATCCATCCTAACAGTTCGGAAAATCTCCCGAAACCACTAATTCATCAAAAGCTAACACCTCACCCCACAGTTCCTGTCCTCTGCTGCTGACAGGCTGTCTTCACCTTGCTGTGGAATTCATCCTCTGTGTTCAAAGCAGCACCTTTGTTGAAGCACTACAACAGGAGTCAATATTAACACTCAGTTGAGGAAATAGATTTCAGATGGTTTGGTTTGGATGGGTTTCAGAACAAACAATACCTTGAGCATCAGTGCATTGTGTGTAAAGCATGTACCTTAGGAAGCTGGCCAATTATGCGATCTTTCCTTACAGGGGGCAGTACGCTCATGATGATGCTTCTGCAGGAAAAACACAAAGTTATGAATCACAGCTTGCCCTTTTGTAACATGGCACACCATTGAGGAAGGAATGAGTAATGGCTGGTCTAGCTGGAAACTTGCAGGAATAAAATTATGGCCTATATATTTTAGTTTAGCCTGTTATTTAGGCCTGTGTTAATGCAACAGTCATGAACATGTAGGAACGGGTTAAGTTTAAATAGTTGCCTACTTGGTCACCAGAGCGGGGTGATGGGAGATGACTCACTAATCTATATCTGTTAATCCCAAAGTAAATCTTAGAACAAAGAAAACCCCCTAATTTGTGGCTAAACCTTTTTGTGATGCTTTTTATCTACTTTTGGTGCAATGTTTGCGTCTTATACACACATTACATTAACAATATAAGCATTAAGTATAGTAGTTGTATAATATTAATTATTATACAATATAATACTAATATTACGCGCATTAACATTTCAAAAGTATATTTTAAGAACAAACGACAGTCCATACTTTCTAGTTGAACTCAATCCGTGCGTCGTAACACTAACTCTGTTGCTACAAACAAACGTGTGCTTCTTACCTCAAGACGTTGATTCTGAAAAAGTATAGCGCTAGTTTCCGGAGACAAAGACTATAGAGAATATAAAGGAAGACATGGGATATGAAGTGCTTTTAGCATTCATCCATCGCGTACAGTCTACACGTTTCTGAAGAAAACGGCAGGAAACTCCAGTCCGACCGACGGAAGCGCTGTGAACTGCATACAGATGGATTCGTCTCCTCCAATCCCCCGTTATGGCGCCCCGTCTCTCCCCACCAAATCCAGGAAAGAGGGATAGTAAACGCCCCCTACAGCCCCAGCGTTTTTACCGTTCACAGCAGATATAATACGGCTGTTACCGTTCACCTCTTTTAATAATGTGTTATAACTGATGTTATGACCATACCTGTCAACACGGTGGGGAAAATACCAATTTCTCAGCATATTAAATCTCAGCGGTACATTCGTGCAGCCGAGGTACAAAAGGGCAGCACTAAACACACAATGTTAATGTTATGTACAATGTAATGTAATTTGTTCCACGGTGTTTCTGTTTAGTTTGAAAAAAAAGTAATAGTAGGCTAATAATAGTAGGCTAATAAAAAGAAACATGAGTAAGTCACTTTATTAATCTTTTTAATTTTTATTAATGATTATTTATTATGTAGGTTATGTAGGGTGATTGCAGGTAAACTGGGCCACTTTTAGTAAAATGTGTTATTTAGATACCTAGATATGTTTTTTTTCTACCTTTCACCATGACACTGTCCTCGTGGCCACTCCCATCAGTGTCATATTGCATCAACCAAAGCTATTTTAATTATTTAGAGAAAGTGTCCCTTTAATTAAGAACCATTGTTATGCTCTGAAAGTGCAAACCCATTGAGCACAGTACAATCAAACTTAAACGGCCCACTTTACCTAATGACCCACTTTACCTGCAATCACCCTACTTATATCGTGCTCAATATGGGTTGGGTAAATATATTCTTATTATTAAAAATGTATTCGTATTATTACATAATTATAATAAATTAATACTTTTATTCAGTAAGGATGCACGTGACGGTAAATACATTTATATTGTTACAAACAAAATTATATTCAATGAAATGTTGTTCGTTTGATCTCTACTCGTCAAAGTCTCCTGATCCTGAAATTTCCAAAAATGTACGATGTTTCCACAGAAATATTAACTGTTTTCAACAATGATAATGATATTAAATATTTATTCGGCAGCAAATCAGCATATTAGAATGATTTCTGAATGATGACACTGAAGACTGGAGTAATGACTGATGAAATTTCCATTTTAAAATAGGCTATATTAATATAGAAAACATTTATTTTAAATTAATAATACTTAATAATGTTACACCCTGCTAAAAAAACAATAGAATCCCAAATAGAAACCATCACAGAAATTCCAATTTTTTCCATTAAAATACTATTATAAACCATTAGCTTTTTCCAGTAAAACCATTACAAAATTCCTTTTTGTAGTGTGTTTTGGGCATTTTATGGCAACATCCCATCAATAGAATACATTACATATCAGTAGACACCATTATCGTTTCCATTAAAACCAATACAATTACCATTATAACCATTAAACCCATTACATTTTCTATTATGTTTTGGGCAGGGTTCTATTGTTTTTTTTTTCAGCAGGGCAGTTTTTACTGAAGGCCTTGGCCTAAAAACAAATGCAGCCTTGGTGAGCATAAGATACTTTTTTCAAAAACGTAAAACAAATATTGATGACACTAAACTTTTCAGCGGTAATGCATATTTGTCTACTTGAGTGTAATCCTTAATTCATCATTAGTTAAAATAATAATAATAACAACAACAGAAAATAGCATTTATAACTGAATGTACATTTCCAGAAGAAAATGTGAAATGGTGCTTGCAGTGGCAAAAAAACACCACCCGGTTGCTAGGGTAATGTACATGATTGAATACGAGCCAACAACCATGTCTGTACGATGTTCAAAGTGGTGCTGAGATATGACTTATTCATGGTTTTAGTAGAAACATGGAGTTCGGCTATTTTTGACGATATTTTTTCATACAGTTTATGGGGATATCGGTTTTTAAAGACTAGTTGACAGTCTATCTAGGGTGTTCTCTGCATTTGGTTGCTAGTGGGCGTTCGCTCAGGCTGTTTGCTAGGGTATAGTTCTGTGTTGCATAGATAAACTGCGCTGTGTTTTCTAGGAATGTTCTGGTGGTTGCTAGGCAGTTGCTAGGGTGTTCTTGGTGGTTGCTAGGCGGTTGCTAGGCGGTTGCTAGGGTGTCACTCTGGGTGGTTGCTAGGCGGTTACTAGGGTGTTCTGGGTGGTTGCTAGGGTGACTTCAGTCCTAGGGTGTTCTGGGTGGTTGCTAGGGTGTTGCTAGGCGGTATGCTAGTATGTTCTGGGTGGTTGCTAGGGTGTTCTGGGTGGTTGCTAGGGTGTTGCTAGGAGGTTGCTAGGGTGTTCTGGGTGGTTGCTAGGGTGTTGCTAGGTGGTTGCTAGGGTGTTCCGTACAAATAATCGGTATCGGAATCAGATAGGCGGTTGCTAGGGTATTCTGGGTGGTTGCTAGGGTGTTGTTATGCGGTTGCTAGGGTATTCTGGATGGTTGCTAGGTGGTTGCTAGGGTGTTCTGGGTGGTTGCTAGGGCGTTGCTAGGCGGTTGCTAGGGTATTCTGGATGGTTGCTAGGTGGTTGCTAGGGTGTTCTGGGTGGTTGCTAGGGCGTTGCTAGGCGGTTTGCTAGGCGGTTGCTAGGGTGTTCTGGGTGGTTGCTAGGCGGTTGCTAGGTGGTTGCTAGGGTGTTCTGGGTGGTTGCTAGGGTGTTGCTAGGTGGTTGCTAGGGTGTTCTGGGTGGTTGCTAGGCGGTTGCTAGGGTGTTCTGGGTGGTTGCTAGGGTGTTGCTAGGTGGTTGCTAGGGTGTTCTGGGTGGTTGCTAGGGCGTTGCTAGGCGGTTGCTAGGGTAATCTGGGTGGTTGCTATGGTGTTACTAGGTGGTTGGTAGTTGTCACAGATGGAATATTATTCAGTGAATTATGGAGTTTGTAGCATTTTATTGGCATGATTTAGCACTTAGCTAAGCGCTATTAGCATGTAGCTATTCACTGCTAGCATGTGTAGCATGTAGCAAGTCCTGTTTGCTAGCATGAGTCAAAAGAGCCAACCCCCATCTCTATACGATGTTCTGATGCAGAGATATTGGTCTTGCAAAACGGTTGCTAGGCTACTCTGTTTGGTTGCTATCTCTCTTTTCATTGTTCAAAGTTGATTTAGACAAGTATATGGCATAATGGCAATTACCCAGCAAGCAATTTTGAGTTTATTTTGAGTTTACTACATATATACGTCTAATAGACGGTGAATTTGGGTCTAGGCTAAATTTGGGCTGTCGGTGAAATTTTAATAGATGTCTAATCGTAGCCCAAGAATAAACTAGTCATCAAATAGACAGCTAATGAATGGCTACATATATACATCTAATAGACAACAAAATGACAATCCATCCAAACAAATTAAATATACAGCTTTTATTAAGAAAAATATAATTTTTGACAACTTAAGACAATACAAAATGATAAAAATACTAAAGATTTAATGACAAAATATTATAAATACAATACACCTAAATATAAATATTATGATAATAAAATATGGAATTTTTAACAACTTAAGTAAATAAAAATATAAAAATGAAAAAATATTTGAAATAGCTTAAGATATTTAAAAGAAAAAAAGAGCATGTTATCACACTTAACATTAAAACATTACAGATACATGACAACATAAAAAAAAGATGAAACCTTTTGTTGGTTTACTTATTTGACAAAATAAGTATATTTGCACTATTTTAATACTGCTGCAAACTTCTTATAGGCTAATTTATTATTTTTATATCGCCATTTTAAATCATTTGTATTTTTATGCTTTACTATCAATTTGGAAGTTTCAAAATAAATCTTATTGTACTTAAACAATGACAAATATATTCTATTCACTTAGCTCATGCTCTCTCTGTATGCAACAAGCCATTGTTCAGTAATAAATTCAATATAATAATTAAAATAAATGATGGACTTTGTCAAAGATGAGAGCTTTAGTGAGGAAATTATGTTTTGCACTGTTTTAAAATTGCTTGAGTTTGTAAACACGTACAAATGATAAAACTTTTACTCTTATCTATTAAATTTTGCAATTAATCCTCTGAACACATGCATGCTGAACCATGGGCCTAGTCACGGATCACTATCAACTACTTTCTGCTCCCTTCACTAAAATGTCACGGTTCCTAAACATGATAACAACAATACAGATAAATAATGAACACATGTAAAAACGAAAACACAGATACTTACAAGACCAAGTAGGTCTTGTTTGTTGTTCGCCCGCTGCTCTCGACAGGAAAACTTAGTGCTCTCTCTCCTGTAAAGACAAAATTAAAAAGCAACAGTGATTTGTCTCTTTCTCGTCTAGCGTTGCCTCATGTTTTAGGAGGGCTACGATTGCCTTTTAGCGGTTGGGAATTGTAATTGCATTTTATTTATAAAATGAAAGACAGTCGAATAATATCAATAATTTCATGTGTATGAATGTTACATTTAACAGCTTTTGGGATGCATGACATCATATTTTCAAATGCAAGTAAACTTTAGAAACATTTAAATTATTTTTGCATAATAAATAATGCTATATTTAATAATGCTGTAAAATAATAATAATAAAAAATGCTTTACTTTTGATAAGAAGTTGCTTGGGCAAAAATTACATGTAAACAATTTTGGCTACATATAGACCATATCATGAAATGACACATTTATTTGTAGATATTATTGACACTGCAAACATGATAGGATATCAACCATCTCATGCGCTGTCTGACCAACAAAAGAATGAATGCAAAAACATTGACTATAAGTGTGCTACAAAGATGCGCTGTCTGCTACAATAAGATAATGTGTCAAAAAAGAAACCAAACACCTTGCAAACAGAGAACATGTTGAAACCAAACATGACACAAAAATGACTTAATTCATTATCAAACATCGTGTTTGTTTATGTTTGTGGTTCAAAAAAATGATTCCTTTATTCATTTGCTACTGCTATGAGTTATTTGCGTTATTAAAATTATTTGTTTTATTTTTATTTGATATAGTACTATTGTCTGCTATTTGTTTTAGTATTTTTGATTTTGGTTAGATACATGTAATTCTATTTGATCTCTTGGTGATTTTGGCATTTATTTATTCTATCTCTTAAGTAATTTACATTATATTTATGTATTTCATAGTCGCTTAGTAATTTACATTAATAACATTGTAGAATGTCCCATTACATTCCATACCTTCTCTCAGGTATTAATTATATTGCTTATCAGGAAAGTTAAGAACAAGCTTATAATTACTTAAAGACCTGAAAACATGTGTTGACACTATATCCTCAGTGAATTGTAAACATAGGTGTTTAATACTTTTATAAGAGTCAGAAAAATGTCAAAAAAAGAAACAATGACATTTCAAGATAAACACTAAACATCAAGACTGGAGTGTTTAACACATACAAAGCAATACATTAAGCATATATTGAAGTGTTTATTTTATAGGCCTATTATATATACTGTATATATATATATATTTGTTATAATGGAGCCTAAATTTAGGATGAAGCCTGAAGGGGGCCTGAACATGTGCGACTCCTTGGTCACTCTTAAGAAGAAGGAGGAAAATAAGAAAAACCCTTGGTCTCGGGCTCCTTCCCCAAATAAGGTGTTGGAGGCTGCTAGACGAGCTGTATTGTGCCAGGGCGAAGACAGGAGCTATAAAAAATCAGTTTGTTTGAAAAACAGTTTGAAATGCAGTTTGGTTTATTCAAAGGCCAAACATTTAAGTGGGTTGCTGAAAATGCCCACGGTTATGCTGGATATTTGGTGGCGTATGAGGCGTGAATCATATGATCATTTTGCCTTTGCAGAGTACATTAATTTTCCCAGAGGGTCGTGAGGCCGTTCGTATCAAAACTGAAAACATGGGTTGCCCACGCTCCCAGCAGAAGTCTCCCATTGCCCGACAGTCCTTACCTTCCTCTGTTCGTTCCCTTATGATTGGCAAAACATGCCATCCACAGAGCATTGACAAAGTGGTAAAAAAAATCGTAATGCCACCAGTAGCCAAACCAGGTAAGCAGTCTTTATAAATATTACTGCATTTTTCTTGATCTGACAGTGCTTATAGGCCGTTATTATTAGTATAGTAAAGTACAATTAAAAGCAGTAGCGGACTGGCAATCTGGTGCACCGGGCGTTTCCCTGGTGGGCTGCTGTACAATGTGGGCCAGGTGTCCTGATATTTTATCCTACCCATCAGATTTTCCTACCTCGACTTACTGCGCATGCGCACATCAATATTGCATCCTTTTTCTCACGCTGAACTACAATATTTAACGTATCTGCATTACTGTAAGGGTAGGTTTAGGGTTGTGGTAGGTGTAGACGTTAATAAAACAATCTAATAGGTAGAAAAAAATATTTATTGTTGGTTTCCGGTACTAGATGCATCCCTTCTATCCACAACCGCGAATATAACACGTAATTACTGTATGTGCATTACTGTAAGGGTAGGTTTAAGGTTGTGGTAGGTGTACACATTAATAAAACATAATTTAACATGTAGCATTTTTCGTTGTCGAATTGTAGCCTACTACCCACTGTTTTAATGGGAAGTAGCAAAATCTGACAGGGTAGGACAAATCAACAGAACACCGGCCCATCGCATAAATATAAGGAATGGATTATAGTAAATTTACGTAGCCTATTTCCGTCCATCGGCCCAGACGAATGGCTCGCGTTGCCCACTTGAGTCAGACGCAGCGGTTCAAAAGCGATCGTCAATGTCAAAATGTTTTAGCCAATCAAATCGAAGAGTCCTGGGAAACCACAGCAGTCAAGTGCAAGCAGCTAGAGGAGCAGCATTCTGAGATCTGGATGCAGAAGGTCATGCATTATCTGACAAATTGCCAGAGCTTTCGTGAAGCGATCACTGCAGGTCTTGTGATGCCCATGTCTTTTAAAAAAACACAGGCAATGCACCCTGTACCCAAGCACCGGTGGCTGATGCAGGTGTATGATCAGGATGTCCATCAAAGACTCAATGAGATCAAAGCTCGTATAACCTCACAGTTTGAACGAGTGCTGAAAATGGATTCCACCAAGAAGGTTGCACGCAAGCTTGCTGGTCACAGTGCTGGAACAGGCACCTGGGTCACAAATGTTGGAAATGAACATGGTCTGGTCATCATGATGATTCTTGCATCAAGTGAAGGCTTTGGGTTGGTGCCCATGGTTACTGGCATCATTAAAATATTCAAGGATGCTGCAGTGCCTCCACCCGAACTGCTGTATGTCGACAGAAACTGCTGTGGGGTTACTTACCTCAAAAAAATATTTGAGAAATGGAAGGACATGGAAATTAGACTGGACATATGGCATTTCATGAGAAGGATTTCTGTAGGATGCACAACAGATTCTCATCAGCTCTATTCAACGTTCATGGCCCACCTCAGCACCTGTATTTTCTCCTGGGATCGGAAGGACATGGACAGGCGTATAAGGGCAAAGCGTGCAGAGTTGGGGGCTCAGCTGATGCAACGCTCAGATGCTGATGTTTTGCATCGCCTTAGTAAGAGTGGACTGGCCCTACACTGTAAAAGAACAACACGTGGCAGAAGGGAGACTGTAGATCTCATCTCCAAGCTGATCAAGTCCTTTGGAGGGGAGAGGGGACGTGATATTTGGCTGTGCCTCTTATCAATTCAATTGGCCAGGAGGAATGAAGACAGAGCAGATGATGCAACCTCTCAGGGCAAGCAGGGGTACCATTCATACAGTGGCCACCTTCGTCATGCTACTAATGTGCTGGGAGAAGATGTTGGAAATAAGCTGGTGCCATTTACTACTCCACATCAATATACTGGTACACTCATTACAGTTGTCTGTCAAAGTTAACTGAGCATTAGTCTTTATTATACTGTATTATGAAAAATTGTGACTTGTAAACTTGTGATTAACTGCTGACAAATATTTTTATTATTTTATTGTGTGTTAGGTGAACTGATTGGAGTAGAATATATTTACCAGCAGACCGGTGAGGTTGCAAAGGTCTACAAGTCTGCAATTCAGGAACATGAGACTGCTGATGTGTGTGTTAACTTCTATTATACCAGATGAGACCATTCAAAGATTGTGGGTCAAAGTCCCACCATGGTCGCGACTTTTGATATTCTGCTAAGCCCGCTTGGCCAACAAACACAGAGGCTAGCTGGCCACCCCGACTCAGTTGACAAAACAACCCTTTTAGGCTGTGAAGTGCCTGGACGTTGGCTCTGGATGCTTTGATCCACTGAGTCGCCCTCCCGGAAACTGAGTGAGCAGGTTGGCGCCGTGTCTTAGTTGGTTAAAGTGCCTGTCTTGTAAACAGGAAATTCTGGGTTCAAATCCCAGCAGTGCTTTTGGACGATGCTTGAGTACTTGTTTTTTGTTCCAAGATCGGAACGTAAACGGTGGGTGCAGAGTGCCAGCAGGCGATTTACTTTGCGAAGCACCCCTCAGGTGCTGCAAAGAATGTTGGTTGGAGCAGGGCGCCGTTGCTTAGGTGGATAAATTGCCTGTCTAGTAAACAGGAGATCCTGGGATCAAATCCATCAGTACCTTTTGTTGTTTGCTTGTGTGTCTTTGAACAGCAAAGCATGTTCTTTTGAAAACCACCCCATAGGTGCTTTTGAAGGATATCACACCATGCAAACAGTTCACAACACTGTGGCTTAGCTGGTCAAAGCGTCTGTCTCGTAAACAGGTGATCCTGGGTTCAAATCCCAGCAGTGAATCTCTAACGGTGGTTGTTGTATGTCGCCTCGTAGTTGGGCAGGAGACTCTGACAGTGCTGTGGATTATTTGAACTGGGCGTCAATTGTACAGAGACCCGAGGACTTCTCTTTTCTGTGCACAGAGGTTGCAAACCTCACCAAGGAGGATGGGCATAAAACCTTCAAGTGGCCCAATCTGGCACAACGACGGGCTCTGTGGAGCAATGGATAGCGCATTGAACTTCTATAATGCCAGATGAGACCATTCAAAGATTTTGTTTCCAAGTCCCACCCTGGTCGCGACTTTTGACATTCTGCTAAGCCAGCTTGGCCAACAAACACAGAGGCTAGCTGGCCACCCCGACTCAGTTGGTAAAACAACCCTTTTAGGCTGTGAAGTGCCTGGACTTTGGCCTCGTCTCTGGATGATTTGATCCACTAAGTCGCCCTCCCAGAGACAGAGGGAGCAGGTTGGCGCCCTTGCTTTGTTGGTTAAAGTGCTTGTCTAGTAAACAGGAGATCCTGGGTTCAAATCCCAGCGGTGCCTTTGGACGGTGCTTGAGTACGTGATTTTTTGTTCCGAGATCGGAACGTAAAGGGTGGGTGCAGAGTGTCAGCAGGCGATTTACTTTGCGAACCACCCCTCAGGTGCTGCCAAAGAATGTTGTTTGCCGTAAGGCGCCGTGGCTTAGTTGGTAAAAGTGCCTGTCTTGTAAACAGGAGATCCTGGGTTCAAATCCCTGTGGTGCCTTTGGATGGTGCTTGAGCACCACCTTAGGGTTCCTAGTTTTTTGTTCCGAAAACAGAACGCAAACCGGGGGTGCAGAGTGTTCACAGGCAATTTAGTTTGCAAACCACCCCTCAGGTGCTGCCAAAGAATATTGCTGGCAGCATGGCGCTGTAGCTTAGTTGGTTAAAGTGCCTGTCTAGTAAACAGGAGATCCTGGTTTCAAATCCCAACAGTGCCTTTTGTTGTTTGCTCGTGTGTCTTTGAACAGCGAAGCATGTTCTTTTGAAAACCACCCCATAGGTGCTTTTGAAGGATATCACACCATGCAAACAGTTCACAAGACAGCGTCACTGTGGCTTAGCTGGTCAAAGCGCCTGTGCTTGAGCACCACCTTAGGGTTCCTAGTTTTTTGTTCCGAAAACAGAACGCAAACGAGGGGTGCAGAGTGTTCGCAGGCAATTTAGTTTGCAAACCACCCCTCAGGTGCTGACAAAGAATATCACTGGCAGCATGGTGCTGTGGCTTAGTTGGTTAAAGTGCCTGTCTAGTAAACAGGAGACCCTGGGTTCAAATCCCAGCAGTGCCTTTTGTTGTTTGCTCGTGTGTCTTTGAACAGCGAAGCATGTTCTTTTGAAAACCACCCCATAGCTGCTTTTGAAGGATATCACACCATGCAAACAGTTCACAACACGGAGGCACTGTGTTTTAGCTCTTCAAATCCCTGTGGTGCCTTTGGACGGTGCTTGAGCACCACCTTAGGGTACCTAGTTTTTTGTTCCAAAAACAGAACGCAAACGGGGGGTGCATATTGTTCACAGGCAATTTAGTTTGCAAACCACCCCTCAGGTGCTGCCAAAGAGTATTACTGGCAGCATGGCGCTGTGGCTTAGTTGGTTAAAGTGCCTGTCTAGTAAACAGGAGATCCTGCGTTCAAATCCCAGCAGTGCCTTTTGTTGTTTGCTCGTGTGTCTTTGAACAGCGAAGCATGTTCTTTTGAAAACCACCCCATAGGTGCTTTTGAAGCATATCACACCATGCAAACAGTTCACAACACTGTGGCACTGTGGCTTAGCTGGTCAAAGTGCCTGTCTCGTAAACAGGAGATCCTGGGTTCAAATCCCAGCGGTGCCTTTTGTTGTTTGCTCGTGTGTCTTTGGACAGCGAAGCATGTTCTTTTGAAAACCACCCCATAGCTGCTGCAAACGGATCACAGCACAGAGGCACTGTGGCTTAGTTGGTCAAAGCGCCTGTCTTGCAAACAGGAGATCCTGGGTTCAAATCCATGTGGTGCCTTTGGATGGTGCTTGAGCACCACCTTAGGGTTCCTAGTTTTTTTGTTCTGAAAACGGAACGCAAACGAGGGGTGCAGATTTTTCACAGGCAATTTAGTTTGCAAACCACCCCTCAGGTGCTGTGCCAAAGATATTACTGGCAGCATGGCGCTGTGGCTTAGTTGGTTAAAGTGCCTGTCTAGTAAACAGGAGATCCTGGGTTCAAATCCCAGCAGTGCCTTTTGTTGTTTGCTCGTGTGTCTTTGAACAGCGAAGCATGTTCTTTTGAAAACCACCCATAGGTGCTTTTGAAGGATATCACACCATGCAAACAGTTCACAACACGGCGGCACTGTGGCTTAGCTGGTCAAAGCGCCTGTCTCGTAAACAGAAGATCCTGTGTTCAATCCCAGCAGTGCCTTTTGTTGTTTGCTCGTGTGTCTTTGAACAGCGAAGCATGTTCTTTTGAAAACCACCCCATAGCTGCTTTTGAAGGATATCACACCATGCAAACAGTTCACAACACGGAGGCACTGTGGCTTAGCTGGTCAAATCCCTGTGGTGCCTTTGGACGGTGCTTGAGCACCACCTTAGGGTACCTAGTTTTTTGTTCCAAAACGGAACGCAAACGGGGGGTGCAGATTGTTCACAGGCAATTTAGTTTGCAAACCACCCGTCAGGTGCTGCCAAAGAATATTACTGGCAGCATGACGCTGTGGCTTAGTTGGTTAAAGTGCCTGTCTAGTAAACAGGAGATCCTGTGTTCAAATCCCAGCAGTGCCCTTTGTTGTTTGCTCGTGTGTCTTTGAACAGCGAAGCATGTTCTTTTGAAAACCACACCATAGGTGCTTTTGAAGGATATCACACCATGCAAACAGTTCACAACACGGCGGCACTGTGGCTTAGCTGGTCAAAGCGCCTGTCTCGGAAACAGGAGATCCTGTGTTCAAATCCCAGCAGTGAAACTCTGACAGTGGTTGTTGTATGTGTTCTCGTAGTTGGGCAGGCGACTCTGACAGTACTGTGGATTATTTGAACCGGGCGTCAATTGTACAGAGACCTGAGGACTTTTCTTTTCTGTGCACAGAGCTTGCAAACCTCACCAAGGAGGATGGGCACAAAAACCGGAAATAAAACCTTCAAGTGGCCCAATCTGGCACAACGATGGGCTCTGTGGAGCAATGGATAGTGCATTGAACTTCTACTATGCCAGATGAGACCATTCAAAGATTTTGGGTCCAAGTCCCACCATCGTCGCGACTTTTGACATTCTGCTAAGCCCACTTGGCCAACAAACACAGAGGCTAGCTGGCCACCCCGACTCTGTTGACAAAACAACCTTTTAGGCTGTGAAGTGAAGTTGCTGGACGTTGGCCTCGTCTCTGGATGCTTTGATCCACTGAGTCGCCCTCCCAGATGCTGAGTGAGCAGGTTGGTGCCATGGTTTAATTGGTTAAAGTCTTGTAAACAGGAGAATCTGGGTTCATATCCCAGTGGTGCCTTTAGACGGTGCTTGAGTACGTGGTTTTTTGTTCCGAGATCGGAACGTAAAGGGTGGGTGCAGAGTGTCAGCAGGCGATTTACTTTGCGAACCACCCCTCAGGTGCTGCCAAAGAATGTTTGTTGCAGCAGGGCGCTGTGGCTTAGTTGGTTAAAGTGCCTGTCTTGTAAACAGGAGATCCTGGGTTCAAATCCCAGCGGTGCCTTTTGTTGTTTGCTCGTGTGTCTTTGAACAGCGAAGCATGTTCTTTTGAAAACCACCCCATAGCTGCTTTTGAAGGATATCACACCATGCAAACAGATCACAGCACGGAGGCACTGTGGCTTAGCTGGTCAAAGCGCTTGTCTCGTAAACAGGAGATCCTGGGTTCAAATCCATGTGGTGCCTTTGGACGGTGCTTGAGCACCACCTTAGGGTACCTAGTTTTTTGTTCCAAAAACGGAACGTAAACGGGGGGTGCAGATTGTTCACAGGCAATTTAGTTTGCAAACCACCCCTCAGGTGCTGCCAAAGAATATTTCTGGCAGCATGGCGCTGTGGCTTAGTTGGTTAAAGTGCCTGTCTACTAAACAGGAGATCCTGGGTTCAAATCCCAGCAGTGCCTTTTGTTGTTTGCTCGTGTGTCTTTGAACAGCGAAGCATGTTCTTTTGAAAACCACCCCATAGGTGCTTTTGAAGGATATCACACCATGCAAACAGTTCACAACACGGCGGCACTGTGGCTTAGCTGGTCAAAGCGCCTGTCTCGTAAACAGAAGATCCTGGGTTCAAATCCCAGCAGTGCCTTTTGTTGTTTGCTCGTGTGTCTTTGAACAGCGAAGCATGTTCTTTTGAAAAAACCACCCCATAGCTGCTTTTGAAGGATATCACACCATGCAAACAGTTCACAACACGGAGGCACTGTGGCTTAGCTGGTCAAATCCCTGTGGTGCCTTTGGACGGTGCTTGAGCACCACCTTAGGGTACCTAGTTTTTGTTCCAAAAACGGAACGCAAACGGGGGGTGCAGATTGTTCACAGGCGATTTAGTTTGCAAACCACCCCTCAGGTGCTGCCAAGAATATTACTGGCAGCTTGGCGCTGTGGCTTAGTTGGTTAAAGTGCCTGTCTACTAAACAGGAGATCCTGGGTTCAAATCCCAGCAGTGCCTTTTGTTGTTTGCTCGTGTGTCTTTGAACAGCGAAGAATGTTCTTTTGAAAACCACCCCATAGGTGCTTTTGAAGGATATCACACCATGCAAAAAGTTCACAACACGGCGGCACTGTGGCTTAGCTGGTCAAAGCGCCTGTCTCGTAAACAGAAGATCCTGGGTTCAAATCCCAGCAGTGCCTTTTGTTGTTTGCTCGTGTGTCTTTGAACAGCGAAGCATGTTCTTTTGAAAACCACCCCATAGGTGCTTTTGAAGGATATCACACCATGCAAACAGTTCACAACACGGCGGCACTGTGGCTTAGCTGGTCAAAGCGCCTGTCTCGTAAACAGAAGATCCTGGGTTCAAATCCCAGCAGTGCCTTTTGTTGTTTGCTCGTGTGTCTCTGAACAGCGAAGCATGTTCTTTTGAAAACCACCCCATAGCTGCTTTTGAAGGATATCACACCATGCAAACAGTTCACAACACGGAGGCACTGTGGCTTAGCTGGTCAAATCCCTGTGGTGCCTTTGGACGGTGCTTGAGCACCACCTTAGGGTACCTAGTTTTTTGTTCCATAAACGGAACGCAAACGGGGGGTGCAGATTGTTCACAGGCGATTTAGTTTGCAAACCACCCCTCAGGTGCTGCAAAGAATATTACTGGCAGCTTGGCGCTGTGGCTTAGTTGGTTAAAGTGCCTGTCTACTAAACAGGAGATCCTGGGTTCAAATCCCAGCAGTGCCTTTTGTTGTTTGCTGTGTGTCTTTGAACAGCGAAGAATGTTCTTTTGAAAACCACCCCATAGGTGCTTTTGAAGGATATCACACCATGCAAACAGTTCACAACACGGCGGCACTGTGGCTTAGCTGGTCAAAGCGCCTGTCTCGTAAACAGAAGATCCTGGGTTCAAATCCCAGCAGTGCCTTTTGTTGTTTGCTCGTGTGTCTTTGAACAGCGAAGCATGTTCTTTTGAAAACCACCCCATAGGTGCTTTTGAAGGATATCACACCATGCAAACAGTTCACAACACGGCGGCACTGTGGCTTAGCTGGTCAAAGCGCCTGTCTCGTAAACAGAAGATCCTGGGTTCAAATCCCAGCAGTGCCTTTTGTTGTTTGCTCGTGTGTCTTTGAACAGCGAAGCATGTTCTTTTGAAAACCACCCCATAGCTGCTTTTGAAGGATATCACACCATGCAAACAGTTCACAACACGGAGGCACTGTGGCTTAGCTGGTCAAATCCCTGTGGTGCCTTTGGACGGTGCTTGAGCACCACCTTAGGGTACCTAGTTTTTTGTTCCATAACGGAACGCAAACGGGGGTGCAGATTGTTCACAGGCGATTTAGTTTGCAAACCACCCCTCAGGTGCTGCCAAAGAATATTACTGGCAGCATGGCGCTGTGGCTTAGCTGGTTAAAGTGCCTGTTACTAAACAGGAGATCCTGTGTTCAAATCCCAGCAGTGCCTTTTGTTGTTTGCTCGTGTTGTCTTTGAACAGCGAAGCATGTTCAAAACCACACCCCATAGGTGCTTTTGAAGGATATCACACCATGCAAAAGTTCACAACACGGCGGCACTGTGGCTTAGCTGGTCAAAGCGCCTGTCTGTAAAAGAAGATCCTGGGTTCAAATCCCAGCAGTGCCTTTTGTTGTTTGCTCGTGTGTCTTTGAACAGCGAAGCATGTTCTTTTGAAAACCACCCCATAGCTGCTTTTGAAGGATATCACACCATGCAAACAGTTCACAACACAGAGGCACTGTGGCTTAGCTGGTCAAATCCCTGTGGTGCCTTTGGCGGTGCTTGAGCACCACCTTAGGGTACTAGTTTTTTGTTCCAAAAACGGAACGCAAACGGGGGGTGCAGATTTTTCACAGGCAATTTAGTTTGCAAACCACCCCTCAGGTGCTGCCAAAGAATATTACTGGCAGCATGGCGCTGTGGCTTAGTTTTGTGCCTAGTTTTGTGCCAGTTTTGTGCCTGTCTAGTAAACAGGAGATCCTGGGTTCAAATCCCAGCAGTGCCTTTTGTTGTTTGCTCGTGTGTCTTTGAACAGCGAAGCATGTTCTTTTGAAAACCACCCCATAGGTGCTTTTGAAGGATATCACACATGCAAACAGTTCACAACACGGCGGCACTGTGGCTTAGCTGGTCAAAGCGCCTGTCTCGTAAACAGAAGATCCTGGGTTCAAATCCCAGCAGTGCCTTTTGTTGTTTGCTCGTGTGTCTTTGAACAGCGAAGCATGTTCTTTTGAAAACCACCCATAGCTGCTTTTGAAGGATATCACACCATGCAAACAGTTCACAACACGGAGGCACTGTGGCTTAGCTGGTCAAATCCCTGTGGTGCCTTTGGACGGTGCTTGAGCACCACCTTAGGGTACCTAGTTTTTTGTTCCAAAAACGGAACGCAAACGGGGGTGCAGATTGTTCACAGGCGATTTAGTTTGCAAACCACCCCTCAGGTGCTGCCAAAGAATATTACTGGCAGCTTGGCGCTGTGGCTTAGTTGGTTAAAGTGCCTGTCTACTAAACAGGAGATCCTGTGTTCAAATCCCAGCAGTGCCTTTTGTTGTTTGCTCGTGTGTCTTTGAACAGCGAAGCATGTTCTTTTGAAAACACCCCATAGGTGCTTTTGAAGGATATCACCACATGCAAAAAGTTCACAACACGGCGCACTGTGGCTTAGCTGGTCAAAGCGCCTGTCTCGTAAACAGAAGATCCTGGGTTCAAATCCCAGCAGTGCCTTTTGTTGTTTGCTCGTGTGTCTTTGAACAGCGAAGCATGTTCTTTTGAAAACCCACCCCATAGGTGCTTTTGAAGGATATCACACCATGCAAACAGTTCACAACACGGCGGCACTGTGGCTTAGCTGGTCAAAGCGCCTGTCTCGTAAACAGAAGATCCTGGGTTCAAATCCCAGCAGTGCCTTTTGTTGTTTGCTCGTGTGTCTTTGAACAGCGAAGCATGTTCTTTTGAAAACCACCCCATAGCTGCTTTTGAAGGATATCACACCATGCAAACAGTTCACAACACGGAGGCACTGTGGCTTAGCTGGTCAAATCCCTGTGGTGCCCTTTGGACGGTGCTTGAGCACCACCTTAGGGTACCTAGTTTTTTGTTCCAAAAACGGAACGCAAACGGGGGTGCAGATTGTTCACAGGCAATTTAGTTTGCAAACCACCCGTCAGGTGCTGCCAAAGAATATTACTGGCAGCATGACGCTGTGGCTTAGTTGGTTAAAGTGCCTGTCTAGTAAACAGGAGATCCTGTGTTCAAATCCCAGCAGTGCCTTTTGTTGTTTGCTCGTGTGTCTTTGAACAGCGAAGCATGTTCTTTTGAAAACCACACCATAGGTGCTTTTGAAGGATATCACACCATGCAAACAGTTCACAACACGGCGGCACTGTGGCTTAGCTGGTCAAAGCGCCTGTCTCGAAACAGGAGATCCTGTGTTCAAATCCCAGCAGTGAAACTCTGACAGTGGTTGTTGTATGTGTTCTCGTAGTTGGGGGGCAGGCGACTCTGACAGTGCTGTGGATTATTTGAACCGGGCGTCAATTGTACAGAGACCTGAGGACTTTTCTTTTCTGTGCACAGAGCTTGCAAACCTCACCAAGGAGGATGGGCACAAAACCGGAAATAAAACCTTCAAGTGGCCCAATCTGGCACAACGATGGGCTCTGTGGAGCAATGGATAGCGCATTGGACTTCTATTATGCCAGATGAGACCATTCAAAGATTGTGGGTCCAAGTCCCACCATGGTCGCGACTTTTGACGTTCTGCTAAGCCCACTTGGCTAACAAACACAGAAGCTAGCTGGCCACCCCGACTCTGTTGACAAAACAACCCTTTTAGGCTGTGAAGTGCCTGGACGTTGGCCTCGTCTCTGGATGCTTTGATCCACTGAGTCGCCCTCCCAGATGCTGAGTGAGCAGGTTGGTGCCATGGTTTAGTTGGTTAAAGTGTCTGTCTTGTAAACAGGAGATTCTGGTTTCATATCCCAGTGGTGCCTTTAGACGGTGCTTGAGTACATGGTTTTTTGTTCTGAGATCGGAAGGTAAACGGTGGGTGCAGAGTGTCAGTAGGCGATTTACTTTGCAAACCACCCCTCAGGTGCTGCCAAAGAATGTTGGTTGCAGCAAGGCGCCGTGGCTTAGTTGGTTAAAGTGCCTGTCTTGTAAACAGGAGATCCTGGGTTCAAATCCCAGCTGTGCCTTTGGACGGTGCTTGAGCACCACCTTAGGGTTCCTAGCTTTTTGTTCCGAAAACAGAACGCAAACCGGGGGGCAGAGTGTTCACAGGCAATTTAGTTTGCAAACCACCCCTCAGGTGCTGCCAAAGAATATTTCTGGCAGCATGGCGCTGTGGCTTAGTTGGTTAAAGTGCCTGTCTACTAAACAGGAGATCCTGGGTTCAAATCCCAGCAGTGCCTTTTGTTGTTTGCTCGTGTGTCTTTGAACAGCGAAGCATGTTCTTTTGAAAACCACCCCATAGCTGCTTTTGAAGGATATCACACCATGCAAACAGTTCACAACACAGAGGCACTGTGGCTTAGCTGGTCAAATCCCTGTGGTGCCTTTGGACGGTGCTTGAGCACCACCTTAGGGTACCTAGTTTTTTGTTCCAAAAACGGAACGCAAACGGGGGGTGCAGATTGTTCACAGGCAATTTAGTTTGCAAACCACCCCTCAGGTGCTGCCAAAGAATATTACTGGCAGCATGGCGCTGTGGCTTAGTTGGTTAAAGTGCCTGTCTAGTAAACAGGAGATCCTGGGTTCAAATCCCAGCAGTGCCTTTTGTTGTTTGCTCGTGTGTCTTTGAACAGCGAAGCATGTTCTTTTGAAAACCACCCCATAGGTGCTTTTGAAGGATATCACACCATGCAAACAGTTCACAACACGGTGGCACTGTGGCTTAGCTGGTCAAAGCGCCTGTCTCGTAAACAGGAGATCCTGGGTTCAAATCCACGTGGTTCCTTTGGACGGTGCTTGAGCACCACCTTAGGGTACCTAGTTTTTTGTTCCGAAAACGGAACGCAAACGGGGGTTGCAGAGGGTTCACAGGCAATTTAGTTTGCAAACCACCCCTCAGGTGCTGCCAAAGAATATACTGGCAGCATGGCGCTGTGGCTTAGTTGGTTAAAGTGCCTGTCTAGTAAACAGGAGATTCTGGGTTCAAATCCCAGCAGTGCCTTTTGTTGTTTGCTCGTGTGTCTTTGAACAGCGAAGCATGTTCTTTTGAAAACCACCCCATAGGTGCTTTTGAAGGATATCACACCATGCAAACAGTTCACAACGTGGTGGCACTGTGGCTTAGCTGGTAAAAGTTCCTGTCTCGTAAACAGGAGATCCTGGGTTCAAATCCCAGCAGTGAATCTCTGACGGTGGTTGTTGTATGTCGTCTCGTAGTTGGGCAGGAGACTCTGACAGTGCTGTGGATTATTTGATCCGGGCGTCAATTGTACAGAGACCTGAGGACTTTTCTTTTCTGTGCACAGAGCTTGCAAACCTCACCAAGGAGGATGGGCACAAAACCGGAAATAAAACCTTCAAGTGGCCCGATCTGGCACAACGACGGGCTCTGTGGAGCAATGGATAGCGCACTGAACTTCTATTATGCCAGATGAGACCATTCAAAGATTTTGGGTCCAAGTCCCACCATCGTCGCGACTTTTGACATTCTGCTAAGCCCACTTGACCAACAAACACAGAGGCTAGCTGGCCACCCCGACTCTGTTGACAAAACAACCCTTTTAGGCTGTGAAGTGTGAGGGATGTTAATCCTCTTAAAACTATGTTAATAATTTATTGTTATTAATCTGTTTATGAGTAAAATCAATTAATTAATATGTAATCAATTATTAAATGGGATTCTTTATTAAGGTCTAAAATATATTGCTTGCTGAAAATGTAATGACTAAAAGCTGATACTAATGTGCTTTCTGTAGGATGTGGTATGTGTGTGTGTGAGTGAGTAGCCTTGCGTGCAAAGAAAGAGGAAGCAGCTGCATGGCAGTTATTGCTTCAGGGTATGTGCATGCAGATAGAGAAACTAAAGAACTGAAGTGGGGCACGGTGGAATGTGCACACACACACATAACAAGATCAGATTACTTAGAAAAGCTAGTTTCTAGGCAGAAACTGGGTGTGGGCTCTATCACATGTTGTTTTGCAGAAACCAGAGAACAAAGAAGTAAGAGCTGATTGGAGAATCAACGGGCGGATTCCCTAACCAATGAGAAGATGACACACGTCGACACATACTATAAATATTCTGTTAAACTGTGCTTCTGGGTTGGTTCTTTGTGAGACTTGTGTCTGAGACAACCCAGCGCTGTATTCTGATCAATAAACTTCAATACTTTTTATATTTCGCCTTCCTTCAATTTTTGATCACGCAGGACATTTGAAGTCCAACAATTGGTGACCCCGACGTGATTGGAGAAAGAGGCATTAATCGTAGAAGTCCGGCAATAACCGGAGGTCCGGGACGGAACGAACTTGGGTTCAACACACGGCCGGCCAATAAAAAGAGGTAAGCAGAAACCTGTTAAATCAAACTTCTGCAAATTGGATATTCTAAATTTCATGTGTTGAATTTGAATTGTATTCCGTTCCATTTACTAGTAAAGTGTTGATGACTGTTGATCAGAATTGGGGTAAAAACTGAGGGGTTAAAGTCAACCCAGTGTTTTTGGTAGCAACTGAGGGGTTAAAGTCCACCCAGTTTGATGGCCGTAAGAGAAGTTAAAAGAAAACTGAGGGGTTAAAGTCCACCCAGTATGTCAGGTAGCTACTGAGGGGTTAAAGTCCGCCCAGTTAGACGGCCGTATTCCGTGCATAATTTACTGGTGTTGTTTGTCATATAGAATGTCTGAATTTGAGAGAGAATATGAGGAGTATGGATGCCCCCCTGTGACAACACAGTGGGCAACGTAGTGGATATGTTGTTGGCTCAAACAGAGCCTAAAAATCACAAAAAAGAGAAGAAAATTTGGGAAAATAAATGGAGTCAGATATGTATTGAAAATGGGTGGGAAAATCCTGACAAAATGTCAGTGGCGTTAGCGCCAAAGGTCAGAGATATGAAAAAAAGAGCTCATGTAAGATAAAAAAAAATAAAAAATATGTAGAAGGGAAAAACAGATAATTGGTTGAGTAACAGTAAATATTACAACCAAAAGAAGAATATAGAACTGAGGTCAGGTTATGGACGAGAATTGCACTTACTGCAACCGCCCTGAGTCCCACTAAAAAGGGTGGGGGGGAGCATGTGAAGGCAGAGAAGTCAGAGAAAGGAGTGACAAAGAAGTCAGGAAGTACACAGGGTAGTACTTCTGATCAGACAGCGTTCGCCCCGCCTCCAAGCTTATATCCGGATTTACACTCAGTAAGGCCGCAGAAAGATATACAACAGTGAGCACTATGGTTGGTGATGCTTTAAGGAAACAGTTCCCCACACCCCCAACCACATATCAGAACATTAAATTTCGCATCAAACCTGGTGAGACTGGATCAGGTTATTATTTCAGATGTGCTGCAGAATGGGAACAAATGGTTGAGGAAAACAGTTTAAATAACCCCATAACACGTGACATTTTCAGATCAGCAGTGATGTCAGGGGCCCCCAATGGTGTAAAACAGGCCATGGAAGGTAACCCCGATATACCAGTAGCAACCAATGAAGTATGGGAAAGACACTTAGTATTTCACATTGACAGGACAGTTGATAAACTGCACAAAGATAGAGGAGCTAGAAAAAACAAAAAATCAAACTATTAAAGCTACAATTAGACTTAGCCAGAGCCAGTGGCCCAAAGAAAACCAAACAAACAAATGTCCCAACAGTCTGTGAATGACCCACCTGCCCCTTCAGTTATTCCCCATATTTTGGGTATGACCAGGGACCAACATACCAACCACCAATGGTCACAGGTGGGTAACTGGGAGGGCGTAGAAGACAGAGGGGTGGAAATATGGGATTTAGAGGCAGACGTGGCAGAGGTGGGGAGCAACAGAGGGGAGGGTGTTTTGTGTGTGGTGGCAATGATCATTGGAAGAGTGAATGCCCCTCACAGCAAGGGGGCGGCCAATTCACAGGACCACCTGCAGGGGGATGGGGTCCTCGTAGAGGTGGACCTGGTGGTCGTGGCAGGGGACCACATACCTCACGATACCCGGGGCAACAGCACTCGTCTCCAGCCAACCTACAGGCGCCTATGCACCCAACATGGGGCCCGGAGGGAGACGCGGGGGACTGTTGAAGGGGCCCACAGAGGACCACCATGAGGGGAATGGCTGAACCCCTCATGGAAATAGTGGTTGACAACAAACCACTAAGGGCTCTGGTGGATACTGGAGCTACATACTCCACTGTAACAAGAGGCACAATCACAGATAAAGATCTAAGTGATAAAACAGTGGGAGTCATGGGTTTCTCTGGTGGGTTAGAACATTGGCCAATGACAAAACAATTAACCGTCCAGGTTGTGAATCAGAGCTTACCGCACTCATTCCTGTACTCCTCTGACGCTCCTGTACCTCTACTGGGGAGGGACTTACTTATTAAATTTGGGGCCAGTATTCTATGTTCACCACAAGGGGTAATAGTGACTTTTCCAGATGGCACACAGGTTGATTGCTCACAGACTGCTTCAACAGGTTTCAGACAAAATGTTTTATTAGGAGGGCCACTGAAGGAGGCAGCTGACATTTATTGGGTAGAATTAGATATCTCCCCATCCCCAATGAGTGTAGTAACCCTGTATAACAACCATAGACCATGGATAACGGACAAAGAAGTTTACTTACCGCCCATTGACCCACTACACTGTACATTGTTTTACGACAGAAATGACACAGTCATGTACCAAGAAATGTTTAACAGCATAGAAGGGGACAGATGGCGTCTCACAGGAGATGGCATATTCGTAGGGAAAGAAGGAGTTGTAGCCCCCATTGTTTTGACCCCAGAACAGCTAAAATGGTATGACATGACAGATACAGCCGCCCCACACATCTCCATGGCATTACACCCAGGCCATGAAGCTAGAGAGTTAGGAGGTATGACTAAAAGGTTAAGGGCTGTTGCTGATTGGGAGCCTACTGACATCAATATGGTATTATATTCTCACACTGCTAATTCATATTGGGCTACGGAAAAAACTGAAGATATGGGCGTGTTAACACACAAACAAATTTCAAGAACTCATGGCAGAGAACAAACAGATGGCCCAGGGGCTGAACAGTTGATTGCAGTACAGCCATCTGACTTGTGGTCACAAGGGCCCACGGATGTTGGTCTATGTAACATTGCACCTGTGACGTTTGATTTGTCATCTAATGAACCAATTTGGGTACCACAGTACCGTAACAAACCGGAGGCAGATGAAGGTATTGCATCAACTGTTCAGGGGCTCCTAGAGAGGGGAGTTATTACCCCATGGAAATCTCCATGGAACACTCCTATTTTCCCTGTGCAAAAACCAGGCACTAATAAATATAGATTTGTGCACGATCTAAGACGAATCAACAGTATGGTGGTGACACCCACATTGGCTGTCCCCAACCCATACATCACAATCTCAAATTTGACCCCAGCTCACCAGTGGTTTACATGTATTGATCTAGCAAACGCATTTTTCTGCATACCATTGTCTGAAGAATGTAAGTCATGTTTGGCGTTCACCTACAGAGGCCGCCAGTACTCTTATAACAGATTGCCACAAGGCTTTATCTTGTCACCAGGGATTTTTAATAAGGTCGAACGTATGAATCTTACGTTGAAACTGAAATTGGCTAAAATCTGTGCACAGACCAAATTGACATGGTTATCTGCCCTTCCATTGGCATTAATGTCTGTACGTTCCTCTGTTAACAGGATTTCTGGCTTTACACCCTTTGAGTTGCTTACAGGTCGTTCTTTCCCTGGACCTTCAACGCCACTGAGACCTGACCAAATCACACCTTTATCACACTGTGTTTATTTTGATAAACTAACTGCTCTGATTAAACTATTTTCCCAGCAGGTCACTCCTGACACTGAACCAGAACCAATTCCATCGCCAACCGAGTGGGTCAGACTGAAAATTCTGCAGGAAGTGGAACGAAGCCAGATGGTCTGAACCCCTGAAAGTCACCTCAAGGACCTCACATTGTGTTCGCCTAGCAGGAAAAGGCGACACCTGGTATCATTTGTCTTCTTGTGTTGCATGTGACCCCCCCTAGCAGGTCTTTGGCACAAACTGCAGTGGACCTGAGGTCTCAGGTCCAAGAGAGGGAGGGTGCTGGGAGTGAAAGTGCTGGAAAATTACAGATTGTACACAAGAAAGGTGACATTTTTCCAGCTTGTACACAAGAAAGGTGACATTTTTTCAAGCCCACCACAAGAACCTTTGGACAGATTGTGCATATGGTGCAGGTATTGCAGTAACATTTAAAGATAAATATGGTGTGGAGAAAGTGAAACAACAAAACAAAAACCTGGTGAATGTGCAGTGACACAGGAAGAAGACGGCAGAACAATTTTTCATTTAATCACAAAAAGAAAGTGCACTGATCTCCCCACATACGGAGATTTTACCAACAGTTTAAAACACATGAGAGATTGGTGTGTAGAACATAGAGTGAAAAGTGTTTCTGTACCCCGGCTGGGGTGTGGTTTGGACAAACTAGACTTCCAAAGAGTCCAGGACATTTTGAGAGAAGTTTTTACAGGAGTAGATATAGTCATAACCATATACTCATTATAATCATTGTTTAAGAATGCTTAGAGGTAGTCCTTGATTATAGGGAATCACGTCTACATCTACTTACAAGTTTATGATTTAATGTTTTAATGTTTTAATTTTTTATACTGATTTTGTGTTTGAAGAAGGTACAAAAATGGGACCGTGGGCAAGAGCAGGCCTCTATTACTACTGTGGTGACAGACGCCTGTTTACCAGGGTACCGCCTAACACAAAAGGCTTGTGTGCTATGGTCCGACTAGGAGCACCTCTGACGCTGATAGGAGAGAAAGTAGTTGAAATGAATAAAGGCACGACAGGGCAGTTAACAAACCGAAGAAGACGTCATGTGATAAGAAAACGTGGAGCAACCATAGACTTATCATTAAACAGTCCCACATATATAGATGCCATTGGGGTTCCAAGAGGAGTCCCTGACGAGTATAAATTGGCTGACCAAATAGCTGCAGGATTTGAAAATATACCAGTTTTGTCTATGCTATTTCCAATAACCCCTAACAAAAATGTTGACAGAATAAATTATGTACATTACAATGTCATGAGATTAGCTAACCTTTCCAGAGACGCAGTAAAAGGCCTGTCTGAACAATTGGCTCCTACATCATTGATGGCTGTGCAAAATAGATTGGCTCTAGATATGTTGTTAGCTGAGAAAGGAGGTGTCTGCCATATGTTTGGTGATTTATGTTGTACATTTATCCCCAATAACACTGCTCCTGACGGATCAGTAACTAAAGCATTAGAAGGGCTACGTGTGTTATCAGTAGAAATGAAAGAACATTCCGGAATAGACAACCCTGTGGGACAGTGGCTGGACAGAGCGCTAGGTAAGTGGAAGGCACTGATAATGTCCATTGTGGTCTCAATAGCAGTCTTTGTAGCTATACTGGTAACCTGTGGGTGTTGCTGTATTCCATGTATTAGGTCATTGTGTAATCGTTTAATTGTAGCAGCAATAGAGAAAAAGGACATGACACCACCCCCTTATAGCATGCCATTACTATCAGCACACCAAGACCCCGAGAGTGACGATGATGACGAGGAAAATGATGTGTGACCTCTTTCAGAGGTCAAGAGAGGGATTGAGGGATGTTAATCCTCTTAAAACTATGTTAATCATTTATTGTTATTAATCTGTTTATGAGTAAAATCAATTCATTAATATGTAATCAATTATTAAATGGGATTCTTTATTAAGGTCTAAAATATATTGCTTGCTGAAAATGTAATGACTAAAAGCTGATACTAATGTGCTTTCTGTAGGATGTGGTATGTGTGTGTGTGTGAGTGAGTAGCCTTGCGTGCAAAGAAAGAGGAAGCAGCTGCATGGCAGTTATTGCTTCAGGTATGTGCATGCAGATAGAGAAACTAAAGAACTGAAGTGGGGCACGGTGGAATGTGCACACACACACATAACAAGATCAGATTACTTAGAAAAGCTAGTTTCTAGGCAGAAACTGGGTGTGGGCTCTATCACATGTTGTTTTGCAGAAACCAGAGAACAAAGAAGTAAGAGCTGATTGGAGAATCAACGGGCGGATTCCCTAACCAATGAAAGATGACACACGTCGACACATACTATAAATTTTCTGTTAAACTGTGCTTCTGGGTTGTTTCTTTGTGAGGCTTGTGCCTGAGAACAACCCAGCGCTGTAATTTCTGATCAATAAACTTCAATACTTTTTATCAAGAGCCTTCCTTCAATTTTTGATCATGCAGGACATTTGAAGTCCAACAAGTGCCTGGACGTTGGCCTCGTCTCTGGATGCTTTGATCCACTGAGTCGCTCTCCCAGATGCTGAGTGAGCAAGTTGGTGCCATGGTTTAGTTGGTTAAAGTGCCTGTCTTGTAAACAGGAGATCCTGGGTTCAAATCCATGTGGTGCCTTTGGACGGTGCTTGAGCACCACCTTAGGGTACCTAGTTTTTTGTTCCGAAAACGGAACGCAAACGGGGGGTGCAGATTTTTCACAGGCAATTTAGTTTGCAAACCACCCCTCAGGTGCTGCCAAAGAATATCACTGGCAGCATGGCGCTGTGGCTTAGTTGGTTAAAGTGCCTGTCTAGTAAACAGGAGATCCTGGGTTCAAATCCCAGCAGTGCCTTTTGTTGTTTGCTCGTGTGTCTTTGAACAGCGAAGCATGTTCTTTTGAAAACCACCCCATAGGTGCTTTTGAAGGATATCACACCATGCAAACAGGTCACAACATGGTGGCACTGTGGCTTAGCTGGTCAAAGCGCCTGTCTCGTAAACAGGAGAACCTGGGTTCAAATCCCAGCAGTGAATCTCTGACGGTGGTTGTTGTATGTCATCTTGTAGTTGGGCAGGAGACTCTGACAGTGCTGTGGATTATTTGAACCTGGCGCCAATTGTACAGAGACCTGAGGACCTCTCTTTCTGTGCACAGAGCTTGCAAACCTCACCGAGCAGGATGGGCACAAAACCGGAAGTAAAACCTTCAAGTGGCCCACTCTGGCACACCGGCGGGCTCTGTGGAGCAATGCATAGCGCATTGGACTTCTATTATGCCAGATGAGACCATTCAAAGGTTGTGGGTCCGAGTCCCACCCTGGTCGCGACTTTTGACATTCTGCTAAGCCAGCTTGGCCAACAAACACAGAGGCTAGCTGGCCACCCCGACTCAGTTGGTAAAACAACCCTTTTAGGCTGTGAAGTGCCTGGACTTTGGCCTCGTCTCTGGATGATTTGATCCACTAAGTCGCCCTCCCAGATGCAGAGTGAGCAGGTTGGTGCCATGGTTTAGTTGGTTAAAGTGCCTGTCTTGTAAACAGGAGATTTTGGGTTCATATCCCAGTGGTGCCTTTAGACGGTGATTGAGTACATTGTTTTTTGTTCTGAGATCGGAAGGTAAACGGTGGGTGCAGAGTGTCAGTAGGCGATTTACTTTGCAAACCACCCCTCAGGTGCTGCCAAAGAATGTTTGTTGCAGCAGGGCGCTGTGGCTTAGTTGGTTAAAGTGCCTGTCTAGTAAACAGGAGATCCTGGGTTCAAATCCCAGCGGTGCCTTTGGTTGTCCGTTCGTGTGTCTTTGAACAGCGAATCATGCTCTTTTGAAAACCACCCCATAGCTGTTTTTGAAGGATATTACACCATGCAAACAGACCACAGCAGGTAGGCACTGTGGCTTAGCTGGTCAAAGCGCCTGTCTTGTAAACAGGAGATCCTGGGTTCAAATCCCAGCGGTGCCTCTCTGATGGTGGTTGCTGTCTGTTGTCTCGTAGTTTGGCAGGAGACTCTGACAGTGCTGTGCCTTTTTTGAACCGGGCGCCAATTGTACAGAGACCTGAGGACCTCTCTTTCTGTGCACAGAGCTTGCAAACCTCACCGAGCAGGATGGGCACAAAACCTTAAATAAAACCTTCAAGTGGCCAACAAACAATTTAAGTGTAAACAATTTACATATAGACAGTACATACTTACAGACTTACACAGATGACAATGTGCAATATACACATACATATACTAAGTACACACAGTGTACTTTTTAAGACATACTTGCAGCTATCAATACACATTATACAAGTATGTACACATTCTACATTATGTACACATATATACACACACAATATGTGAAGGTGCAGCAGATTTTACATAGGCCGGATACGCAATGTCATGGATGTGCATTGCATGTTATCCAGTGGTAGCAGATAGGTTGTTGTGTTAGTGCAGTGTGTGCGTGTAGTCCAGTTGAACTGTGTTAAAGTGCAGTGCATGGCATTACGTAAAGTGGGAGTGTGCTGTAGGATGTATTAGTTTTTGCTGTTCATTAGCCTGATAGCCTGAGGGAAAAAGCTATCTCTCAGTCGTAGTGCGGGATCGGATGCTGCAGAGACGTCTTCCTGAGGGCAGCATAGAGAGCAGACTGTGGGATGGGTGGCTGGAGTTCTTGAGGATCCTCCGGGCTTTCCTTATACACCGCCTGGTGTAGATGTCCTGGAGGGAGGGAATCTCACCTCCAACAATGTGGCGGGCAGTTCGCACGACCCTTTGCAGAGCTTTGCGTTTACCAGCGGTGCTGTTTCCAAACCAGGCGGTGATGCAGCCGTCAGATTCATTCTCTCCACAGTGCAGGTGTAGAAGGATCTGAGATGCTGGGGCTCGTTCCAAACTCCATCAGCCGTCTCAGGAAGAAGAGGCGCTGATGTGCCTTCTTCAGCACTGCATCTGTGTGAGCAGACCATATGAGATCCTCAGTGATGTGAACGCAGAGGAACTAAAGCTGTTTACCTGCTCTACAGGTGTCTTGTCGATGGTGATGGGTGTGTGTTCTCTGCTCTGTCTCCTGAAATCCACCACCAGCTCCTTGGTCTTGTCGATGTTGAGTGAGAGGTGGTTCTCTTGACACGATTTAGTCAGGGTACTCACCTCCTCTCTGTAGGCCATCTCATCGTTGTCTGTGATCAGGCCTATCACCGTTGTGTCATCGACAAATTTGACGATTATAAATAATTAAATACAAGTTAATATATATATATAAAATATAATAGTTAATTAATTATACTTTTTTTCTTTTGCTATAAATATATCCTTTTCAGTCATTCATAACAGTTTACTTTTTTATGTTAAAATAAGTTAAATTTTGAGTCAATTATTTCTTCAAATAAAAAAAATAAAAAACCACAGCAGAACTATCACTTCAACATTTCATCCAAAATTTCATCCAATAAAATTGTCAAACAAAATTAAAATTCAATATTATTAAATTATTAATAATTAAAATATTCTGAAAAAGAAACAAGAGACATTTTGCAAACAAGGGTCCTTTATGTGTTTCTGAAATTTAAACCTCATCGACTGAGGTCTAATCAGGCCAAAAAGTCATTAGGTCGCCAAAAACATACTTACATTTTGTGTCAGTTGTAGGCCATCAAGTCACCACTGACCAATCTTCTTACTGGGAATGAAGCTGACACCATAATAGCCAGGTGGTGGAAACTGAGATGCGGTCTAAACTTTAGTCCATTGGTCACAGTTACTGGTTTTACCTGTATTATGTGGTGTTGAAAAAATCTGTGATTCAACCCACTTTAAAGATATGGTCTAGATAGGCTTACAAAGCATAAAATGAAGCCTATTAATTGTGCAGACGCTGAGGAAAGACTCACTGACAGGACTTGTCCTTAAGATTATTTATCTCTAGCTTTGAGAGACAGCATTCAGATTGATTCAACTGATTACAAACTTCACTATTAAGACACTTAAAAAAACTTTGAGAAGTTCGTTCAGTACTTCATTTTCAGTAGTTCAATCATAAATGGCTATATTTGGTCCCCTCATGTGCTCACATCCTTGATTAGCATAACCCTTGACAAAATGATGGGGTCAGAGAGAGTCAGTTCTTCTTGCTTGCTGTATTTTGTCCCCTCTAGAACTCTGTAGGGGTAAAGGAAGTGTTGCCTAGTGACGGGGCGCGTTTAGAATCCAGCAAACATGGAGAAGTACGAGAAGATAAAAGTGGTTGGGAGAGGAGCATTCGGGTAAATATGATTACAAACGCGTTATTTCGTTCGAGAAATTGTTTTAGTGACGTGTACTCGTTTGTTTGAGCTAGCTGCTTTACTAAATTACTTTTGGCATGTTTGAACTAGGTAAAACGTTTACTTGAGAAACTGTGAAGAACTTCGAATCTGTAAATGCTCCTCTCTGAGAATCAGAGCGCGAGCTAACGGAACATACGGAGCATCACTTTCTCGCGTTTCCGCATTCCATCAGTATAGTTGTTAAAGAGCCATTTACACCCTATTCAACGAGTTACTGTTGCATTAAGAGTTCGAATAAGATTTCGACACTTTTCCTATCAAAGGGGAAAGTACTGTCGTTCAATAAATAGCTCGCCCTACTCTTCTTAAATGTGCCTGTTAAAACAGCAATGTTTACAGCGTTCTCGTTGGAATTTCTGTCGTAATTTGGAAACTTGACCGGAATGTCCAGTAGCAAAGAGTGTGTAAAATTAAACTTTCTCGCGTAGGCGTGTAGGTTAAAGTATGGGTTCTATGTGATTTTTTTTCTCTCTCTCAAAATTCAAAGTTTTCAAGCTAAAACACTTTAAGTCACGAGAGAACACTTTAAGGACTACTAACGTCAAATTAAAAGCGTTACTTTAAAGTAGGCTACATTTTTAATCTTTATGTTTTTAGCTTTATGTGATTTAAAGAAGTACACTTATTTTGATGTGTTGACTAACACTAAAGCACATATAAGTACTTAATTATAATTTTAACTCTAGTGTTTTATTCAGTAGCTAATATTTTACTTAAAGTGAACTAATTTATATTGCAACTTCTTCATTACAAAAGTGTAATTATAAATATTGTTACATTTATGATGTACAAGTCTCAATAGTAATGACATTATGACATAATTACTGTATTTCTGTTAACCAAGATTTCAAGCACATACTTGTTATAAGTATATTCAGCAGTACTTTTACATTTTTCAAAGACAATATAAATAATTATGAAATTACATGTAAAGATGTAATTAAGATCTACTTAAGTGGGTCAAAAAGCATGCTAAAGTTTATCTAATTGCATTTACTGTCAGTTTAAACTACAATACATGTTAATTTATTTGCAATTAACTTGCAATTACATGTCTGGAGAATTATATTCAGTTTATACTTAATATATATTATTTTAAAGTATATTATTTGCACAAAAAGTGCTCATTTTATGATAAAATAGACAGTGAACAACTGAATCTGTAAAATTTAAATTCAGCTGTTAAACTTGAAACTCTTATATTTTGTGAATGTAATAAATTCACTTGTATCCTGATTTCTGTATCTGTCACAGGATAGTGCACCTTTGTCGCAGACGCACTGATGGTGCGCTGGTGATCTTGAAGGAAATCCCAGTTGAGCAGATGACCCGTGATGAACGTCTCGCAGCCCAGAATGAATGCCAAGTCCTCAAGTTACTCAGCCACCCTAACATAATTGAGTATTATGAAAACTTCCTTGAGGACAAGGCACTAATGATCGCAATGGAATACGCTCCAGGCATAGACTTTCTTCACTAATTTTTTGATGATCACTTAATGTGTTCCTATAGTTTAATTAGGAACAAAATTCATAATATTTATTTATTGCGATGCTAAAATAATTATGTTTTATTTATATTAAGCTATGGTCACATTTGTTTTGCAGAATTTAATCTTTGCTGATTTTAATACAACTACTTTTGTAAGTGTTTTGAATTATGAATCAAAACAATATGCTTTTAAGTTCTGTAATCATTTGTCTCTTTATGATTATTGCAGGTGGAACCCTGGCCGATTACATACAGAAACGCTGCAACTCCCTGTTAGATGAAGACACCATATTACACTTCTTTGTTCAGATATTATTGTCCCTTTATCATGTGCACAATAAACTCATCCTACATCGGGACCTCAAAACCCAGAACATACTCCTAGACAAGCACCAGATGATAGTAAAAATAGGAGACTTCGGAATCTCAAAAATTCTTGTCAGCAAGAGCAAAGCTTATACTGTAAGTACCACAATAATTATTTGAATTTGACAGCATGTGATTTCGTTACAGGTCAAATTCTCCTTTTCATGACAGGTTGTGGGGACACCATGTTATATCTCGCCAGAACTGTGTGAAGGAAAGCCATACAACCAGAAGAGTGACATTTGGGCCCTAGGCTGTGTGCTTTATGAGCTTGCTAGTCTCAAGAGAGCTTTTGAAGCAGCAGTAAGATGTATTTTATTATTAATTTGGCTGTCTTGATCTTAAAGAATCTTAAATTATTATATAATTTTAAATGACAAGCAAAGCTACTTCTCTGTTATCAGAACCTGCCAGCTTTGGTGCTGAAGATCATGAGTGGCACATTTGCCCCCATTTCAGATCGTTACAGCCCACAACTGAGACAACTCATTCTCAACATCCTGAATCTGGACCCATCCAAAAGACCCCAACTCAATGAGATAATGGCTCATCCCATCTGCATCAGGCCATTGCTCAATCTCTACACTGACATAGGCAACGTCAAAATGCGCAGGCACGACTTTTTTTGTCTTATTACATTTTTAAGTCTATTGCATTTAATTGTACTGTTTGTGACTTGTGTTAAGTACTGTAACACAATTTTTCTACCTTATTTAATAGAACAGTTTTCAAAATGTTGTATTTTTTTTTTTATTATTTTTACTGCATTTAATAGTATAATCTTTGGAATTGTTGGACTTGTGTTAATTATAGCAAATGCATTTTGTATGCCCATTAATTTTATTTTATTTTCTATTTTTCTACCTTATTTAATAGAACTGTTTTCAGATTTCTGTAGTTTTTTTATTAAATACAGTTGTTTTTAGACTTGTGTATTTTATTTTATTTTTCTACCACATTTAATTGTCCTGTTTGCGACTTGTGTTAAGCATTTGAATGCATTTTGTTTGCCCACTATTTTTTTTGTTTTGTACTGCATTTTACTGTATTGTTTTTGGACATGTATGTATTGCAAATGCATTTTGTTTGGCCGGTAAATAGATACTATTTTTGTGCATGTATCTATTATACTAAACAATATATGTATTTTGCTGGTTTTGATTAAATTCTTATCTTGTTTTAGAATAGAAAAGCCACTTTCTAATGCACAAACAGGCCCTCATGGAAGACCTGGTGGGCGTGTAACCGGTACCAGAACAAGGGGTGAGATGTTATTTTCTTATGAATGAATGAATGAATGAATGAAGCATTTATATAGCGCTTTATTGTGTGTTGTTGTACACCCAAAGCGCTTTAAAATCATGTGGGGGGTCTCTCCTCAACCACCACCAGTATGCAGCATCCACTTGGAGGATGCGACGGCTGCCACAGTACAACGGCACCAGTGCGCTCACCACACACTGGCTACAGGTGGAGAGGAGAGAGAGTCATAGAGCCAATCAAGTGTTTGGGGATTATTAGGAGGCCATGATTAAGAAGGGCCAGTGGAGGGAATTTGGCCAGGACACCGGGGTTACACCCCTACTCTTTACAAGAAGTGCCATGGGATTTTTAATGACCACAGAGAGTCAGGACCTCAGTTTAACGTCTCAGCCGAAAGACGTAGTTATGTAGTCTCTTATTTACTATTTGTAAGTTTTAAAGCACCATGTTTTTTTTGTCAATAAAGCCTTGGATTTAATAGCAAATTAAATATCAGTTTTTATTTAGCTCTCTTTGTTTCACTGTCTGCATGACACTTTTCTGGTGCGGTTTGTTCCATTAGGAAGGTTGTCCAGTCTAACTTCAACAAAGATGATGCACCCATTGCCATTATCATCCGTGTACACCTGGGGCAGTGGTATCTCCTCTCCTCTGCGTCTGCCAATGTTAAACACAGAGGTTATTCAAGTGTCCCTGGGCCGCACCCAGAAGATGGGCATCACCAAATCTGGGAGGCTCATCACATGGGAGGTGTGATGATCATTTGTCTTCATCCTAATTGAATATCACTGATATTTTATTTCAGTTTTCAGTGTTTATTTCGATTTGACTCTATGCCAGGCCCCCTCGGTTGGATCCGGTGAGCTCACTCTGCCTGGCGCCGTTGAGCAGATGCAGCCCCAGTTTATCTCCCGCTTCCTGGAGGGACAGTCTGGTGTCACGATCAAATCGGTCTCATGTGGTGATCTCTTCACCACCTGTCTAACAGGTTTGCTTCTTACAATCCCAAATTTTCCATTCAGGTCTCAGCATATTGTCGCGGCATAACGTCACATAAAACCAAAACAAACAAAGTTGATATGTCCATCAGATGCTCTTTTCCTGCCTAAGAAGGGAATTCTTGGCCAGAAGCTGCAAAGTGGACCTGTCGATGAGTAATTTAAATGCATAAATGTAAATGTAAATTTGCGATAAAGTTTAAAAAGGAGGATGTAATCACCCCTTTGACTATCCTTCCTACAGAGCTCATTAAGCACCATTTGTTCACACTGCAAAGGCTAATCTCTTGTCCCCTGACATTGTAGCACAGCGGTGTACATTTGTCTGCTCTAAAGTAAAGGATGTGCATCTCTGCGGGGGAATCATTAGTCACCAGCAGATACAGAGGATTAAAGGTCCTCACTTCCGGCTCAGTTGCTCTTCTCGTCCAGCGGTTTGCACTGACGGAGGAACAGTTGTTTAATTCTTTGTTTATCAGCCACAGCAACTATAATCTGCTCAATTTGCTTTTGGTTTTGTAGACAGAGGTATAATCATGACGTTTGGAAGTGGAAGCAATGGTTGTCTTGGGCATGGGAACTTCAACGATGTGACACAGGTAGGTTTAGATGATCTAATTACATCTATGTATTTATCTATACATAGATGATCTAAAATGGATTATACAGTCATGGCCAAAAATATCGGCACTTTTGGTAAATATGATCAAAGAAGCCTGTGAAAATGAATCTGCATTGGTAATCCTTTTGATCTTTTATTCTTTTTTTAAACAAAATATAACCTTTCATTGGATAATAAGAATTTATTAGGGGAAATATCATTATGAAATAAATGTTTTTCTCTAATACACATTGGCCACAATTAACGGCACCCTTTTATTCAATAATTTTTGAAACCTCCATTTGCCAGTTTAATAGCTATACATTTTCTACTATATTGCCTGACGAGGTTAAAGAACATCTGACAAAAGATCAGAGACCATTCCTTCATCCATAATCTCTCCAGATCCTTCAGATGCACAGCTCCATAAAGTTGCTTCTTCTCTTCAGTTCACCTCACTCATTTTCTACAGGGTTCAGGTCAGAGGACTGAATGATCATAGCAGAAGCTTGGTTTTGTGCTCAGTGACCCATTTTTGTGATGTTTTCGAGGTTTGTGTTTGGATTATTGTCCGGTTGGAAGATTCAAACATGGCCCATTATAAGATTTCTAACAGAGTCAGTCACTTATTGATTTTATCTGTTGGTATTTGATAGAACCATGATACCATGTAAACAAAGATGTCCAGGACTCCAGCAGAAATATAAGCCCACGCACCATCATTAAAATACAGCAGTATATTTAATTGTACACATGGGGTATTTTTTATCCCTGTGTTCACCAAACTCATCTTGAGTGTTTGCTTCTAAAAAGCTATTTTTTTTGTTTAATCTGACCATAGAAACCAGTCCGATTTGAAGTTCCATCGTGTCAGATAACTGAAAATGCTGGAATTTGTTTTGGATGAGCTAGGAAAATCTTTCTTGAAACCCTCCCAAACAACATGTGGTGATGTAGGTGCTGTACAATTTTTTTTAAGGTTTTCTGACCTTGAGACTCAACTATTTTCTGCAATTCTCCAGCTGTGGTCCTTGGAGATTATTTAACAGCTCAAACTCTCATTCTCACCATGCATTAGGACGATAGAGACACACGTCCTCTTCCAGGCAGTTTCGTAACATTTTATGTTGATTGGAAATTCTTAATTATTGCCCTGATGGAGGAAATGGGGATTTTCACTGCTCTAGCTTCTTTTCTTAAAGCCACTTCACTAATTTGTGAAGCTCAATTATATTTTTCTGCACATCAGAAATATATTCTTTGGTTTTTCTCATTGTGATGGATGATTAAGGGAATTTGAGCTTTGTTTTCCCTCCTATTTATATTTCTGTGAAACAGGAAGCCATGGCTGGATAATTTCATGTTCATAATCACCCTGTTGTGCTTAAAATTGTGACTATGAATGGGAATATACTTCAGAGACATTTTACTCATAAGAATTTCTAGGGGTGCCAATAATTGTGTCCAATGTGTATTTGAGAATGCAGATTAATTCATAATCATTTCCCTCTTAAAAAATGATGAAAAGAGGAGGCAGCCAAGATTTTTAGATTGGGGATAAATGGTTAACAATGCAGATTCATTTGCACAGCCTGCGGATCATGGACCAAGGTGCCGAAATTTTGGCCATGACTGTACATAGATTATACATAGATGATCTAATACACAATGGTGTATTAGTGATGTCTGTTTTTAGAAATGTTTCTTTGGCAAATAAATGGAGTAAATTAAGTTTAAGTTGAAGTACTAAAATGACTAAAAACTTAAATAGAATTAAATCAATGCTAAATAGAAATATTTAAGTAAAACATAAATTACAAAAAATATTTACATAAAAACTAAATAAAATATAAAATAAAACTGAAAATATAAAATACATCAAATTTAAAATATAAATATATATTATAATCATATAAAATTAATAATAACAATAAAAGACAGCAGCGTTTCGGCCAGAGCTTTACCAGAGTTACCAGAGCTTTCACTTGACCATTAGGGTCTTACATTGTTTGATGTACAAGCAATTTATGCTTTTCTTAAACTTTTAAACACTGAAATGTAGTTGCTGGGAACAATGATAAAGTTTTCACGACATTGCAAGGATGACTTTTGAATAGGTTGGAAATTACAAACCAATCAATTAGAGGTGGGCGATATACCTGTAGTCATGATTAACTGGTAGAAATGTGTCAACTGGTGGATATTTTGGACTATCGTCTCTATTTATAACACAATCTGCAGCGAATGAGAACTAATTTCACTATATGTGCGGGAGCGGGAGCATTAAACAGAGTTATTTCTGCGACTTTATAGGTTTTAGAACGGTTAAATACACACACTTGTATGTGTCAAGATGCCTGTCTTTGAAAGTATCCTGTGCAAGTATCTTTATAAACAGTAATTTAGGTCTTAAGTGAAAGCAAACAGCTGAAAAATAAAACAGTGTAACAGTATATTGGATCCAGTGAGCTCTTAAAGTGACAGCAGTCTAATATTCCTGCTGTCATTCATCTTAATCAAACAACAAAAGAGAGAACAGTCTTTCACTGCTCTTGACTAAATCACTTTTGAAACTTTACACAGTGAAGAATATGCAGTGTTTTTATACATTGGATTACTTCATATAATGAATATAGCATTTATAATTGATTTGTTCTGCTGTAGATATTTTGTCCTGTTGCTTGGAATTAGTTTCTTATTATTTAATCACTGACTGTTTACTTATCCTCAGTGAGCGTAATTAGTAGTTTTTTGTGATATTGAATTTTGATACAATAAAGACCTTATGTAAAGCAAAAATAATTATATTGTGATATAAGATTTTGTTCATATCGCCCACCCCAATGTTTCGCAATGTGTGTCATCATTTTCCAGCAAACTTACTCATTTTTTTATTGCTGTTTTGGAGCTTTCTGTACAGTTATAGTAGCTGTATAATTTACAGCTATTATTGATAAATAAATAAATAAATTATTAGTATCAAATTCAAATAAATATTAAATAATAGATGTTAAAATTATACTAGAGGTATATTTATTAATTTAGCAACATTTCTTCAAATTAGTACAGTCAAACACCACTCACCGCTCATTTGACAATATGTACACATTTAGTTTTAATTCTATTCATGGTTCTTCGTGTTCCTGTCTTTGTATTCAGCCCAAGATAGTGGAGGCTCTGCTGGGTTATGAGCTGGTTCAAGTGTCTTGTGGAGCATCCCACATCCTGGCCGTGACCAATGAGCGAGAGGTTTTCTCCTGGGGGCGAGGAGACAATGGTAAATGAGCAACATCACTTGTCACTTGAACACTGTGTTTCTTTGGGTTTCTCTTTGTACACTTGTAGACAGCAGCAGAGCCTCCAGGCAGACCTGGCTCCGTCGCCCTCCTCTCCCTCTCTTTCTCTCTCTCCATCACACACACTCTCTGTTATCTCTCTGTGCGACAGGCCGGCTGGGATTGGCCGCTCAAGACTGCCACAACTGCCCGCAGCAGGTGAGTTTGCCGGCTGATTTTGATGCCCAGCGTGTGCTGTGTGGGATCGACTGCTCCATGATCATCAGCACGCAGCACCAGATTCTGGCCTGTGGGAACAACAGGTACTCAATATGTCCTCTCACAGCTCATAATGAAAAAAACAAGGCTATCAGAAAACCCAGATTTCTAATGATGCACTAATCTCATAAATATGGTTATTCCGACATGACATCCGACAAGGCAGCATAATTTACCGAAACTTCAGACAGCATGTGTTGACT